>JABMBR010004540.1:0-12481 GCA_018881525.1 Meteorus sp. PSUC_FEM 10030008
AATTTCTTGTCTTGAATTGTTGTTTCCTGGCATAAAAGAGTAGATATCTTCGATCGATAACGTTAAAAACTTGATTCAACTCGACATTTGACGTAATGCATAATCTTATGGAAGGAGTGCACAGATATTCAATGGCATTAATAATTAGAAACCTAATTAAAGAAAAGAAATCCAAGAGAAAGATATTCTTGGGTGAAATAAATGTCCATTTTGATTGAAAACAATTGAGTGCTTCGCTGAAGAGAAAATTGAATAGTTTGAAAAAAGAATGGAATTTTGAAGAAACAAGTTTTCTTGAATCAAGTTATTTTTTCTATCAGTGTAGTATTGAAAAAGAATATAAAAATGTCTGAATGAGATACAACCAAACCCAGTGAAAACGAATAATATAAATATGAAGAATTAATTTCCCATATTGATGTAGTAACATTCCGAATCCTACAAATTATTCCAGTGAAATTCGCATGACTATATTATACCCCAAAAATTTTCACACAAGTATGCAATGCACCAGAAGTTCGAATACATACATACTCCGACACACATTGTCCGATAAGCCGAGATTGTATATACAACAATATCAATGTTTTGCATAAGCAGAAATATGTTCCTCCATACATAAATTCAATTAACGCTGGCATCAACTAATAAAGCAAAATTGAATTGTTGTGTTAATTCTATTTGTACTCTCTACTCCATACATCAACCTCTCAATCAATTCACAGTCCCATAATGAATGAAATATTCAAAGTCCAATATGAACCTATTGATTAATTGAGATAATTGGAACACCCATTGACAAAATGAATCGATATGAAACAGTTTCTCCTGTTTGGTCATTAACAATTCAGCAATAATAATTTCTTTCAGATATAGAGATGTACCTGATGAATAGAAAGAAGCCTATAGAATTGAGGAAAAAAAAATTGAAATGGATATTGGGCGAAAAATTAATTCGGTAACATGAGAATGAACGCAAGAGAATGAGGAATGTGATAGTATATGGTGATCGTGGTGATATGGCGGTCGCTTCACAAGAGCGATTAGGGCACCAGGTGCGACCAATGAATAATGCGTGAGCGCGCGCGAGCAAGAATAGAAGAGGGTGAGCCCTCATTTAACAGAAATCGACGAACGGGCTCGTATGTTGTAAATATTCAATATATCCATCGAATTTGCATTCGCATATGCAACAGCGTCCATCATATACATTTCCATATCGACAATTTGACCCACGGAAAAACATGCGATATATTCAATATCAATAGCAAAAACAGAAATCACAAGGATGAACTTCCTACCTATTCTTCATTCAATTATTTTCTGATATTTGATAACAATTTTATTGATCCTTCATTGGCTAACTCTATGTCGATGTGAATCGGAACGAACAGAGAAACAGTGAACAATACAAATTGTGATGGTATTTATATTGAATTATTGACCCCACATGATCAGTTGGAAACAAAGATTCATCAATAAGTATGATCGATGACGCCAACGTTATGGAATTACAAATTCTCTGATGTTGTCGCCCAGTTATCTTGAATTTGTACTCTATTATTGATAGATTCATGCTGAAAGCGATGATGCATGATATATTTTGATGAATATAACAGATGACAACAAACAATAATTTCACTCGGCTATCGAGTAATCAACTGATGAGTTGCAATGAATGGTTGGTTTATAATCGAGTATACCTACCGTTTGATGATATACATGGATCAATTGTATATTCTGAATGAACAGTGCATCAAATCCTATTTGAAGACTTTCAATACAATGTGTGAATGATTAGTTGCTGAGAAATTGGAATGATAGAAGATAATGTCAATTATAAGAATTGATTCACTTCCATCGTTGAAGTTACTCAAGAATACATCATTGATGGTTCTTCATGTCTGTCGTTTTCTGGATGAAAAGCTCATCGAAGAGATATTAAATATCAGCACGAGTGTTTGTGAGTATATATGCACGATACGTGATATAAATTTAATGCATGAGTGGGAGAATGATTGGCGAAATATTATACGAAAAGTTTTTCATGAAAGTTTCAACGTGTGTGCGGAGAAGCGAAAAGAAGAAGGGGGAATATATGTAAGGGAGGAATAGGGCAAGGGTTGAAGATAGAAGGTAGAACCAAACGACCGCGCCATTTTCTTTCAACAAGGTTCTTCACTAAAGTTTCCACAACTTCATTGGATTCCCCTTTGCCTTTTTTTTTGTGAACACAAAAGTTCACCTCCGGCGACTCGCTAGTTGACTAACGACTAAATGAACGAAGCTCAAGATTGGGATAAAAATGCTATATTGTCATACTCAAACTATCAGTTTTATTATCATAAACAATGAAATATGAAATGGAAATGGATTATGTAATGTTAGAATCAATAGTGGTAATATTGGGAAATTGTAATATTAGCGATGGAGAATCAGAAGGGTGAAAAACAAGATAATGGAGACAATTAGGATATCTTCAACAGATGAAGAGAATATGAATACGCGAATGCAGACTTGTCATTCTGAATGTTGCACAATATTGCGCAAAATTCAAGGGGACCGACCAGTTCTAAACCTTCATAAAATTGGGAACAAGTTGCAAAATAACACTGAAAAATGCGCAACAATTAATTTTCTTAACTCCAAAGTCGATGAGACAAAAATGATTGGGGAAAGAACAAACAGAAACCAGCTATGATATTCCTTTTCATCAGTTGATTTTGGAGGGAGAATCTCTTCTCCACAGACACTAATCTATAATAATTGACAGTATTAACTCACACGGTGTTATTGAATTCACTTCGCAGTATTTTCCATCCATTTCACCTCCCAACTTCATCGCAAACTGCGCAGTTCTCATATAACCTGCACATATATGATAGACGTCCACATTCATAGCTCCGGGAATAAATATCTGCTTTTGTAAACATGGACATTACAGTTAAGCGACATGACCAGTCTATTTGATAGAGACAATCCAAAAAATCGTTTCTTGTCTCCTTGAAGAGTACGTGAAATTGGATCAAAAATATATCCGGACCATAAATTTTTGATTGAAAGTCTCACTTAGATTATATTGGAGACCTTATAGCATCAAGTATGACGTCATGTACATTTTCATTTTAACTACAAGTTTATTTCCAATCTGCTGACGAATATTCATGACCTGGAGGAGGAATGTAATGAAACATTCACACGATATCGTTATTATATCTTTCTCTGGTATCGCGTTTTCATGAAATAACTTTTGAATTCGATGACATATTCAAATGATAATGTGACAATATATTCTTAGAAGTTCTCTAATGTAATTATCATAAAACGAAATGTGACAGCATAAGGGAATTGTTAATTCATCAGTATTATCAATATATGATACCAGATGTATGTTGATGGGATTGATGATTCACTTTGCCACCTTAATCAAATAGGAGGAAATTTATTATGAATAATCTCGAATTTCTATGAGGACAGGCAATTTCTTCGGTATTCATATATTGGCAGAAGCGACCCAGATAGTCTCGAAAATGAGGTGAAATTGGATATGATATCGCATATCCAGTACTAACATTTCATTGAATAAAACTTTTTTTGTTTCTGTAACCGACGTTCTTCCAGCGGAAATACGTATTGATTGAGATAATTGAATGAAAATATTATTTGCGAATAGTCACATGCGTATTTCTATTTCAATATCATGAAATACTTCCAAATTGTCAGGTGAAATCATTCCCATTCACTTCTAAATCTTCATCAGCTTGTTCTTTTTCTATTGAACAAGAATATCGTGCGCCCAATCGAATAATATTACGCTTTGTTGCTCACTTGAAAATGAACGGCGCATGAGGAACTTCCTACGAGGAAACCGATATTTTGGAGTGACGAATAAAAAATTTTATTGCAGATCTCTCCTCGTCTGATGGTAAATAACTGATCTGTGAATGGAACCGTTTAAGAATAGCACTGCAGGTATTGTACGAAATATTTTTTTTTATAAAAAATACGAATGGAAAAACCCGACAACCCAATAAGAAATCTTTTCGTTCTATGTATCATGGAATATATTGAAGCGTTCGAATCATCACAGGTATACAATAAAATCTGCGACGTTGACTCGCGCGCGTTCGTACATTTATTGGTTTCCTCTCAGATATATTTCCAAACATACTCACTTCCAAACACATATAAATACATAGACGAAAGCACAGATATATAATCAAGAGTATATAGAAGAGGAAAGTGAAGATGAAGAGCGCGAAACCGTAGAATTGGTTTCGCTCCGCAAGCTTCACCAAACTCACCGCGAAAGTTACAACTCAGACTTTACACATTGAGAAGAATGGGACAAAGAAAGGACTAAAGAGGAAGTAGAATGAGAGTATGAGAAGTGGGAGAAGAAAAACATGAAAAAGAAGGAGTAGTTGTAGGATACCGAGTGAAAGACAGCGATGAGGAGGAAGGGAAATGCATATCCTCTTCCTTTTGGTTGTCTCTTTCGTTTCTCCATTTCACGACTATACTCACGAGGGTTCTGAACGTTGAGATATCCCACACATAGATTTTCATGGCGTTACAGGTTTCACATTTGTCTCGAAACTCAAATAGCACGAGTGAATATACATTTTATATACATTACCTAGACATGCATGTACATATTTGGGACACGAAATATATATATTTATATATATATAAACACTCCAGTGCGAATACTGTGAATTCGAGAGTGGCACTGAGATTGAAATATTGGGAAAGTATGTGGACAACGAAGACATTGAGATTCTGACAATGCGAGTCATCCGTTGATAATTTATCGTCGCATACCACGTGCGATCCTTGCAAAACCGCGTATGTGTATCTATTATGTCATGGAAGTAAGTTCATATATCAATACGTACACTTGGTAAGCATCATGCAATACGCTTGTGTCATTTAAAATAAAAAATTGCACCGATAATTCAATTGTTTCGTGGCTATTGTGATACTGGAAAAGTTATGCGGCACATTGCTTGTTGCAAAGCTAAATTGTTACAGGAGGGATATCATCGTTTACACCGTGAAGACTTATTAATGTGAGTGACTATTTCATCAGTGGGGATACAAAAGGTGTAAACGATTTTTTACACCGTCGATAATCTATCGACGTTACTCTATTTTCCAATTCGTGTGAACTTTCCACATCCTATATTCAGTATGAACAGTTCAGAAGTGATAGTCATAAAGTTAGGAGATGAAAATGCTTATCCATTCCATTCCCTAAGATGTTATTTGATATATATCCAAGACTATATTTGAGGAATTCACAAAAGAAATGCATAAAAGAATACATGGAATCTTATAAGTTTACATCTTTGA
This sequence comes from Meteorus sp. PSUC_FEM 10030008, assembly GCA_018881525.1. Lineage (NCBI taxonomy): Eukaryota > Metazoa > Arthropoda > Insecta > Hymenoptera > Braconidae > Meteorus > Meteorus sp. PSUC_FEM 10030008. Next base: position 5,356 of record JABMBR010004540.1, read on the forward strand.
CATCATATTCTTTATCTGGTATTTCTCAGAAATTTTTGAATAATTCTCCATATTATGACGCGATACATCAAAAGGAAAGAAGGGTTTTATTATTTTCCTACAATTCCAAATACTGAAAGAGTCATGAAGGTACTTCGGTTCCCATAACACTATTTACATATAAAAAAACGATTCTTTTCAATATACTTTTTATGTGCCTTCATCTATAGAACAGAAAGAAATGTGCAAATCTACTGACTTAAAAGATTTCAACGTTACATCAATATCAAATTGATATTAATTGTTCTCTGGAACAAGAATAGACGTTATTGATCTTATCCCATTGCTCCTCCATTCCTTGCTGAATATTCATTTGAGTCGATGATCTATTTTGAGATCAGTTCATATCCATTGTCTGACATTTTCTTTCGAGTAAATATTTTCGGATCGAAAGACAAATTATTCATAACATATACACAATTACACCCTTCACCAATGAGGAGTATAAATTATTCAAGACATCCTTAATCATCAATTCATTCTTCAAGCCGTTATCACAATCTGATGAACGCCTTTGAAAATACTTAACTGCGATCAAATCCTCCTCTGAATGAGAATATGATGAATAGAAGGAGTTGAACTTCATAAAATCAGATTTGCTTTCTCATTTTCGGATATTACGTATATATTTTTTTTCGGATGATTTTTTAATACCACGATACATGTATTTTTCGTCCATGATTTTTGCTTTTACGATGTTCTATTCATTCCAGGTCATATTCTCATCCACTAAATAGTTTCGTATTGCTATAATACGAAGGGACGATATCATCTCATCAAGTTTATCCCATATGATATTATTTTTGAGAATAAATGGATTGATACTGGAGCACAATATGAGTTTTATCCAAAAATTCAATTGAAAGAAAATGATACGTCTATCATTTTCCCAATTTTTCATACACAGAGAATCTTCGATTAAATTTTAACGTCAAATCGCTAGAAAAATTACTATGTTACATGGCAACCTAGTGACATCGTGGCAGTCAAGGAAATATCGTCGGTAACATAGGAATTTATGAAGATCACCTATGAAATTTTACCATGTACATGGTAAAATTTACCATGCACTTGGTAAAATTTACTCTGGGTCGTTTTTATTCTTCTTCAAATCAGGTTATCCACATGACAGGTTTACTTTCTTTGAATTAATATTATTGATACTATCGTGGATCTTCAATTAGAAATGATCGCTTTTTAACGATGATGTGACAGTTCTCAACTAGAATAAATCCATAATGGAATATTCGAAGTTCTGGCGTTGGGGTAGTGATCAATTGTATGAATAGAAGTTTATTTATGAAGGAGATAATTATCCAAAAATTGGTGAATTCTCATTGAATATTCATTCATCGCATCTCCGGACGGAACATGAATTACTATAAAATACCTGATGAGTACATGGATAAAATTAGAGAACAAATGCCAATATTTACTGAAATTATAAACTAAGTAATTATCATTGTGATTACACGATAAAAAATTGATTGAAATAATTCTGACTTACATCTGTGAGAAATTATTCTTGTGCAGAAAAAAAGGGCGAGTTGAATAATTGATCGCGTAAGTGCACACAATTGAACGGGGACAATGCAACACCAATGTGTGGAATAAATTTCTTTCGGTAAAAAGCGTCATGTCATATAGTATCATTTGTGTGAAATAATTGTCGTAATTGTCAGGCGCTATTCATTCGTTTCAATTCTATTCAAGAGGAGCGGTATTCTCGATTGATTGAAAATCAGCCGTCAGTTCAATATTGAACCTACTTCTTTTCCCACTTGTCTTCTGTACTTATTCAACAACAGGAATGAAGAATCAGTTATATGAATTTTCTGTTTCGTTGCGGAAAATTTGCAAATTTTATGTCGGATCCACACACAGAACTTCCACTGTTGTATACATATGAATGCACTTGTAGGAAAAACGTGAGTTTTCGATTCCCACTAGTCATTCCCCGTCTATTTTAATATGGAACTTAAACATTTTCATCTTCATCAACGGGATGATCCACTTTAGAACATTCAGTTCATTAATACAATAATACGAATTGACGTATCAATGTTTAATCATTTCCGTCACAAAATATCCAAGTATAATCTTACGGCATCCACTCAATTTTAAACGGAAATGAATACGGATAGTAAGAATAAATGTTGAACATTGTGCATAGCGGCAAAAATGAAGAAGGAGTCAAAAGACCGAAATAGTTCGTTGATATGAGAACTGAGTTGCATGATGCGATGGGTGGAAGATTGGAAATGCAATCAAAGATGAAACAATGATTTATATCTTGGTTCTTCGTCATTCGATCGATCATTTTTTCATCATGTATATACACATGTAAATTCTACACACAGGGAATTAAAAATATTTGTATGTAGTTGAGTGCAAAGCAATAAAATGAATCTCAAATATTTCATATTCGGAAGACTACAGACTACTTGTTGGAAATTTAATCAGCACCTTTCCTTATTCATTTGAACATTCGCTTCTTCAGAACTGGTTTACTAAAAGCCAACGTTAAGTACTTCTCGTTACACTTAGGACGATTCGACGAGAAGCATTTACATGATGAAAGGGATGGGTGATAAGTAAAATCTCTCACTGGTAAATTATGTCAACTGAAATTCATCAGAGTATTGGATAGTTCTTAATACATTTACGTAGAGGAAAGAGTCGGACGAATCATGTAGAGAATCCAATACTTTAATACACTGATTTCATCACTGTGAATTCAACTGGACTATTTCTCCGTTGTGCCACGAGCAAGGCTCTCGGAATGTGATTTTTAATATGCATTTCGATCATGTTCCATGCATATCTCATATATAGTTAGCGCATGAAAGAAAGTGCTGGGTGAAGGGGAAGTAGAGAGAATGAGAGAAATAATGATTGGAAAAATAAAAAAAAGTAGGGGACTTCATTTTATTGTCATTGCACAGAGTTATATAAATGGGAAGAATCTGCATTGATGTACCCTTTCTGTTACCAGACTGAGTTGGAAATAGCATAGACACAATAAAATGTAGTGGATATCAATATAAATTTTCTAAATTTCAATCTTCACATAAATTTCAATGCATCAATGACATAATTAACCATGTGATTGATATTTTGGATTGAGTGTGGAAAATTGACATCTTTGTACTCCTCAATGATTTAATTTCCTATTCAATTCAAATTCATTTTCATTTATAGAATATAAATTTCGTATTCTTCATTAAGTCATGTGGTAACTGATAACTCAAATGGTGTTCCAGTTGCAAGTTCATCATTCGTGAAACTATATTTTCATTTTTAATATATACTGTAATGCGCCATATACGTTTATTGAAAAAAAAAAAAATAAAAAAAATATAAATGAGTGAAATGAGGCAAGATAAATACAAAGCAACTTGAGTCTCATCTTATTTTACTTTGCTAATTGATTGGATCGTGTAGTGCTACGAAGTTTATAATAGGTAAACGAAAAGTTGAATTCTTTCTATCATAGAATATTTTCAACATTCAATGACGATGTATACGAAACTTTTTATGATTGAAGGAATTCCGATATTCAGGAGTAGTTTTAGATGAAGATCTATAATTGAAACCAAATACGGTTCATAGTTGGAAATTATTGATGTAACTGATAACTCCGTGGTAACGTTGACTGAGAAACTGTGGTATTTCCATGTTAGCGAAAATATATGGAAGAACTAGTATATATGACAAATGAGAGTAGAATCAATATCTACTCTGATCTGACATTGAACAATAGCTCAATAGCTGTAATTCAATTGTGACAAATTTAGTTCTTGAACAATCACAATTTTACGTGTGTCAAACTTCAGTTGAGAGGAAGACATTTTAATTCTTCGCATTTATTCCACTTCAGATGTCGCATTAAACTTCATGAATAATCAATTCTGTACGACAATGGAAACCTTCAAATTCGACAAATGAAATCACACGTATTATGTCACCATAGCGCATTCATTCTGGCGTATAGTTTCCTCGTAAATCACGTCGACCGATGATATACATGACTGTTTGTTTGGAATAATTTAAATTGATAATGAATCGATCAGGCATGAGGAATACGAAGGTGTAATTAGAAATCTGACGAAGAATTTTCCCAAGATCTTTGCAATTCAAACTTTGTTTAGTATTGGAATAATTAGAACGCAGTAGTCAAGTGTTGTTAATGAGCAGCATCTCATTCACGACCGAGTAATTCATCGTATCTCATTGCAATGTGATGAACAGGGTCGTTATACGTGTAAGCCGGACATTTGATGATAAAACTCAATATGACCATCATATTGTTCATGTGATTTATGTTCCACTTGATCATTATCTTACTTCATGAACCTGATACGCGACGATACTCCCAGTAAAAAATTAAACTGTGATAATGCTATGCAAAAAAGAAACGTCCGGTTTTGAATTAAGAATATGATTGTACCAATGATTTGAGATTTGTAATGGTAATATATATAGATACCTGGTACTTATGTTTCACACTACTTTCTCACTCGTTAAGGTTCCCGAGACGTAACTGAAAAACCGTTGTCATTCAACAATCGCAAAACAAAGGCGCAATAGAAACAATTCTCATTAATTTTCGCAATATTGATAATACCACATCGGGGTTACGTAAGTGTACTGAAGTTTTCGAGCTGTTTCATAACTTTCCAAGCAGTAATCGCAAGGTGTAGTTTTTCTAAAAATGTTGTAATTATTTGTGACCTCTCATAATCACAAAGTATGCTCGGTATTTTTTGTTCTATGAATCTGATTGGAATTTTAGATAATATTTTCAGGTATACAATATGAAAAGAGATAAATCCCAGGATGGAGAAAAAAAATATTTTTCTACATAGATCCAAGAGAAAAAAAATAACAATAACAGTAATGGCATGAAAAAATAAACGAGAGAGTGCGAAGAATAAGATGAAGGTGGAAATCAAGCAGGTCGCAGTAACTACAAGAGCAGAGGGGACAGAAGTGGAGAGAGAAGAAAAGAACAAAGATGCCAGTATGAGCAAAAAAAAAGGTTCTCTTTATATCTGAAGGAGGCAAAATGACGCGCTGCATAAAATTCAAATATTAGCCGTGGGTGGCGCTGCAATCGCGCTGGCAAGCCTCGATTGCCGCGTGTGAGTCAGTTTGCCGGAGTCACTAGCATGTGATAGTTGTGTTTGTCACCTCGGTAATTCGTTATTTCGTTCGAGAATCCGAAAACAAGTAATATTGCAACGTGCAACAAAGTTATGTGACAGTGTGCGCGGGAGATTGGAAATATATCTTCTGCCGAAAAGAAGAAATTCTCCGTCGCTCTGTTGAATAATTAAGCATAGATAAAATTCATTGTATCTCCCCCCATTTCACTCGCTAAATACATTTCCTTTACTTTTTACGTGGATTATAATCCCACATAATTTCACACTTACACTCATGAGAACACGTTGAAAGTGATTGAAAATTTAGAATCATGATTGAAATATTATCATCAAATGTGTGCACTCACTTAATGACCTGAATGAATATTCTATTTGAATAATGTTCAGATACATATTTTTCAATTGAATGGAAATAGATAAAATACAGATAACACCGAAATAAAAAATAATACGTGTGCGTGATATAATATAGGATTAATTGAATTGAATACACTGGTGGAATAAACTGCGCGGTGGTGGAACACTTCGTTTTTTTTTTTTCATCTTATTTTTACAAGTGTGTTGTTTTCATTGATTATTAATTCATCATTTGTGTGTTTCATAAATGAAGTGTGTGCGTATGTAACAGCTAAAGACATAGCGAGGATTTGATGGTTCATCAGTGATTTTATACCGTTCATTCCAGGTAGAACGAGATTAGTCTCTCGGGCAAGTTTCTGCTGAAGAATACAAGTAAGTAAAGAAAAGATACCTTGTATGGCCGAGAGTCCGATTGCTTTTACCTTTTTTCTCCTTACTGTTTCTCCAAGTTTATTTACACAATGATCGAGCGCTGTATTCCAGGAACGCGCGTCTTGTGTTTATGATTATCAATACTTCCATCATTATTATTATATTGGCGCAGTAGCCTCAACTTTGGCCCTTTTCTTCTCACACTAATTCACTCACTATGTATGTATACATTTTATGTACATGCATATATACTCGTGATCGTCTCTTGTTTCGTGCTCTCACGCAAGGTCACACAACAGAATAGACCAAATCACAGCACAACTTTTTCACCCGTTATTTTTTTTTTCTCGTTATTTCTTATCATTATTATTTATTCATTTATTGCATGATACGGACTGGAAACATTCTGAAATTTCAACCGTATTATTATCATTGTTACTATACAACAGTGAATTGACAAAATGAATTCTTATGCATAATTCAAAAGGAGTCAAAATAAATGAGAGGAAGTTGTTTCCATATTTTTTTTTCGTTTAGCTTTTTTCACACAGAATAATTGGAATCAATTGATCATTGAAATACGAATTGATTATCTTCCTATCAATTCCCCCAATGAGCATACTTTTCTATGTGCACAAATTATTCTGCGCATTGCAATATTGATTGTGACATTGGAAAGAAAAATAAAATAGAACATGGAAGTGAATCAATTAAGATGAAGCGGAACTGATTTGAAGTATGTGTGTGTGTGTGTGTGTGCTTGTGTATGATTACAGTGAGCACATAACTTCTCAGTTTCTCAACTTCTTATGTTCCCTTTTCTCTTCTTTTATTTTGTTATTTGTGTATATACAATAAATGCACGAGTTAACTCGCATAAAAATACGCCAACTCATGTCGCATACATGTGCATGCACATAACAAACTGCATTATAACTAATAATAAAATGATAGTAGTAATAACAATAACAATAATAATAATAATAATAGTAGAAATAATCATCGTCATAATATATTCACCAAGCTACGGTACGAAAATTGTCCATTGGACAAATTGCTAGCGCTTGCACTTTAGACCACCGTTAAATGTTGAGAGTGGTTGCAAAGACTCTTGTGCTACACGAGCCGCTTTCTTTGGCGTGTTAGGGTCATTTTCTCTCTTCTTCTCTCTTACTCACTCACTCACT
>JABMBR010004540.1:12581-23904 GCA_018881525.1 Meteorus sp. PSUC_FEM 10030008
ACTCACTCACTCACTTTAGTGTGCCTGTAGATTTTATACCTAACGTGTGGTTGGGTTGCACTGCGAGCGAGAGGTAAAAAGACAGGGGGGACGGAGAATAGTGAACCCTCGGGTATAGTCGCCTCCGAATGCCTTTGGAAATAAGCAACAGCCGAATCTCGGAGATCTTATTGCTCACAAGCGTGGATAGTAAACGCGTTGGCGCTCAGATCGTGTATGTAAGAGGGGTCTAGGGAGTGGAGGTACATTGTTGATGAAGAGAGAGGGGGCACGAGGCCGTCCAGTCCTGCCATTCTGGCTTTGGAAGAGAATGTACATATGTATGGTTACGCGGATGTTACACACATACAGTTGCGCCTTGGATGATACTATTGGTATGTAGTGTAGTACCAATGAACTTGACGTGAGGTAGAAAGATGTTTTTTTCCTACTCTCAAACACAGTGTGTTCTTGCATGAGATATATGTATATATTTTTGTTTATTCATGTCGTTGAAATTCACGTTGTTGAAATGCTCCATCAAGACTCTTCACGAGTGCAATTGTAATTCGGATGGGTTTTATTTCGTTTTGTGCACTGAAATGGCATATTTTGGTAGTTTCGATGGTGAAGATGTTGAATCTTTCATTTCAGAGATTAATGATTGCTTGGAATTAAAATGGATGAAAAGACGGATTTTTTTTTTCAATATTGGTATCGTCATGAAATAATTATATGAAGATTGAGTACTCCTGCTTTATTGTATGGAATGACGATAGTTTCCGTGAATTGACATCACCGACTGATAATGAGATATGATGTGTTGGAACAGACTTTTTGTTTTTTTCATAATATGGCTATTGGTAATTTCGATTCTGTTAAATATAGTACGCCTAAATGAATTTTTTAATAGAATATTCTTCTATAGAATCGAAAGGTACCTAGAGAGATAAATTTGCGTCGACTGTGAAAAAACGCTAATTGAATATGTGACTTAATTCCAATTTCCATCTTCCTATGGAGAATTCATTTGGATCACTATCAATATTTCAGCTGATCAGGTTGGATATATTGATATGTATTAGGCATGAAATACGACCATATATGTTCTGAGTATGTCGAAAAGATCATAAGTCTTAGGATGACCCCATCGTGGTCTTGTACTTTTGAGACGGCGTACGAGCCACATATCAAATACTTGATGATACATTTTATAGAAATAATGTGAAACAATAGCAATGCATAGTCATTCATGAAATGAAGTTACCGAAAACGTTCTTTTAACTGTGCTGTTTAACGGTCGAGGTTCATACGTTATGATAATGGTGTGAGTGGTGCATGCTACCAAGATTATTCTAATTACTGTTTTTTTTTTCTGAAAATTTCTCTCGTATTTCAGTTGTTTTCTTTTTGTGTATTTATTTTTCATTTCTATTGCTACGGAATTTCTACACGATCTATTCTTCACATTGCTTGCTGAAAATAAACAACAAGAAAATGGTATTTCCCAGAGCGTAAATAGATCATGTGGCATAATTGAAAAGTACGATGATTTATTCATATTCTACGTCGGGTGCAAATACTGTTTTCATATTTGCATCATCGGAATCGTTATAGACTATGCGCATGTCGTCAAACTGTCGAGTGATCACATTAAAGTTTGAGTTCGTGTAGTATGTTCGATTGTATTAACTCGATAATTTTTCATATATTTTGTGTCAAAGTATTTTCTGGCTCATATTTTATGCCTGCGTTAATTTTCTATATATCCATATGTTAAGAAATTATGTTCTGTAAAGAATTGACAGTTCCGTTCATGTATACTAAATTTAATGTGTGAAAAGACATTGTGATATCTCCAAAGAATGATGAAATGTAACAGGCTACAGAACATGGGATTGTCTGAAAGTCGTGAGAAATTATGGAAAATAAAGTGAGTGGTGATATCGACAGTTACAGAAACGACATAAAGCAGAGCGACCGGGCGCATTATTGATCAACATAGCGCCTGTTTGATTTTATAAACGTGAACGGGTATTGATGATGAAATCAACGCTTCAGGTGGAAAAATTCTCCTTTTTTGTAATATATTCAAATATTTGAAAATTGACACAACGTCGAATCTGTCAATATTTCGAGATCCGTGTACTTCCAGAGGACAATTTAGAATGTCATCACATGATAAAGTAGGAATTTTCAGTGGGTTTGATAAACTACTGGAATAATTTTTTTTTGAGTATTCTTGTGTAATTTGACAGTCCATGGATTGGGATAGACTGATAACTGAAATTTGATGGCTTTTGCAAACATGACAAATTTCACAATAATTTGGTAATGAATAGAATTTGGCACAAAAGGGCGATTGAAGTATGATATTTTGTATGACGTTATTTGTTCCAAAATGTAATGAGATTTATGGAAATAATCCCCGTGACAGATTATTCGATCACTATAGTTACATGAATGATAACATTCGAGAGTTATCGGGATGAGTCACTGCATGTTTGCAAATGTTAGGAAACGAACTGTAGTCCAACGGAATTGAAAAATGACAATTGCCACAATATAAGTCACCATTGATGTTATCAAATGTTGTTCATGTAAAAAGTAAAAACAGTATATACTTCACAAATAATGATATTAAATATTCATGGCTCGCTAAATGCGTTGTTACTGTCATAACGAGTTGAACGTTAGTGAATGAATAATTATATAGAATTGAAATAATGATATAAAGCAGAGAATGGAAAATGGAAAAAATAATTATAGAAATAATTGGATGTTGGTTGGGATCACAAAGTAATTAAATGAATGACAGTCGATTACATATTTCAATTTAAGTATTTATTTTTTTATCAAAATGATGTGGGATGAACTGAAGTATTGTTGGTGAATAACAATTGTGCGAAACTAAATGATTCAATGAAAAATAAAAATCATAACAATAGACAATTTTTACCACCATTTTTATTTTTAATTGTTTCTTTCTCATGCAGCAATGATTCACTAAGTGGATTAAAGAGACACGAGTTAGGTGGAGGCATGACTGCTGTGCTAGACAGTTAATCGGCTGCATATACGTATATATATATACGAGTTGAAAGTATTTGTTATCGCAACTTCTGTTTCCTACATTTTTTTCTCTCTTTCCAAACTTCTTTCTCGAATCCTCAGTAATCTCGTTACGTCCACTCATTCTATACATATATGTAATTGTATACTTATATTTATTTTTCACTGACGTATGGAGTTGTATTTGAACGCTGTTTGTAATTGCATGATTAAAATTAAATGCCCGCTGCAATCTCAAATTGTATGGGCATTCACTTATAACACATTGTTATGTGCCGATCAGACAAAGATATTTCTACGTGTAGTTCTGAATATTGATGTTATTCATCAATGGATATGTGTGGGACTCTGAAGATAAGATTGTGAATGAGGTAATTTATAAATTTAAAATGTCCTCAGACAATTGCAATGATTATGTGTCACACGAGTCTCGAGACATTTGTCATGGACTTATTTCATGAGAGTTTCGCTTTTTGTTATATTTTTTTTTAGTTTCCGTTGCTGTTTCCTTCATCGTTCATGTCACCAAAATAGCACTCATCCACATACGGGTTCTGTGAGATTCTTGGTGTGGTGAGTCATAGAAATGTGTCTGTTGGGGATCCAATGAAATTTTCACCAATCATTCTTATGATGTGTATACAATGACACCAGCATTCACGTCTGCTAGATGTCGTGACGTAACGACCGAGTAAATGTCATATGTAGAATTGCACAGTGTTATGATTCACTTTATATAGATAGAGAAAAAACTATTCCGCTTTTTTTTTTTTTTTTCTATCGTCCAATCCATTTTATCACCACTGTCTCGTATCGTTTGTGAGACAGTGTATCATATTGTTGATGTCTGATGATTCAATTATGCAATTCAATTATCCGTTTCTTTGTGTGACAGAAAGTAGATTGCAGTTGTCAAAATACAGAAATGCCATTCGTAAAAGCAGTGATTAAAATCACGTTGGCGTTTATATATTTGGACACAGCTATTTACGATACAAGTAAAAATATATTGTGAAGACACGTGTCATGGATGTTTTTTCTGTGGGTTTTCGACGTGTGAGAAGTTATATATTGGGTTCTACATGGTATTGGCATTTATCCGATCAGCGTCGCCCGGTACAGAGAGCGAGTAAGAGTAAAAGAGTATGGAAGTGTGTGATGGTGAAAGATTGGTGTGTACGCTGCGTTCATAGTTGGTTGCAGCATGATTTTCACGCACGCGCATATATGGATAGATGTCGTTGGGCGTTAAAAGTTTTTGCGATAGAAATTGAATTTTGGCATATGCATGACCACCCATGTGATAATACCACCGATTTTGAGCAAAACGCCACTCGATTCTATACACAATTCGTTTTCAATACTTTTTCCATTTTTGATTTTTTATTTCTTTTTTTTTTAACATTCGTGAATGTAACGTGAATATATACTGTTCAACTATATAGACACACACACACACGTTTTTATCATCCATTTCATTAATAGCCATCTACATTGGAACTTTTTCTACGTGTAGCGACCAATACGCATGAGCGTGTACAAGGCTTATACGTCTGTGTGTTATACGGTCACAGAAAGAACCGGATACTCGGTCTAATGACGTCAGATAGATTTTTTCCAACGTCCTTTTTGTTCTCCTTCGTACATTCAATTCCATTCCTGGCACTTCTCTTATCACGATGTGCTCCACATATGTGCAATTGAATTGAATATGTTTGTGATTCGTGGGTTAATCTTATAAGTTAACGTTTGCATCGTGGTGTTCACTATTTGTGTGTTCATTCGGGTGAATTTTAGTTACTTTTGAGGAACCGTTTGCTCTTGACGGCAATCGATTTTTAGGATAGTACTGAAGAAAAAATTGTCACGATATTATCAAGAAGATTATCTAGATTGTTGCAACGTTCGTGTTGGATGAATCAAGTAGACGATTGTGAAAGAATAAAAAGGTGGTTGGAAATTAAAAGTTGAGATGAAATCAAATGAAGTTTTAGTGTTTTCCACCACATGCTCTTTTTTTGATTCCATTTTATTCTTCCTGTGATTCAATCACAGTGAAGTTTATTTTTCGTTCTCCGAACTCGCTAATAATCTGCGGAATCTCGGTCTTTTTTTTTGGAATATCTTTTATGGTTGCGCGAGTGAGATGATATCAATTCATAAACAATCGAATCATGCAAAGGTAAATTATAGAGAAGTTAAGTTACAACTGGGTTATAATAGTCAATAATGTTCCATGGACCATGTGATGTATATATGATTGCCACTAAAAATCATGAAAGGAAAACCGATGAAAAATGTTCTACTTGAAGAACACTACTTAATTTCACGGGCTGTAAACTATACGATGTTGGTGAAAAGTCTGAACTAATTTACCATGTGAGGCTTGAGGAAATGAGGTCAGGTGATTGTGGATTGAAACGAAGAGAATGCGACATGTAGCACATCAGTTCTGGGTTCTCACATCATGATGTCATCATTGCATGTGATTTCAGAAGGGTTTTGTCATTTTCAATAAACTCTTGAGAGTATTGTTCATTGATAGACGTGTAATTCATTTCATGCTTCAAAATTTATATCCATCCGATATCTTCAATGTTCAACCATTAAATATTCAAAAAATTCGTTCATCAATGTTAATGATTTATCATTGGTATAGACCAGACATGATATGGCGTTTTATCATTCATAGAAAATGAATTTTTGCATAAATGTTGAAGACAAATTCATTCCCTTCCGGATAACATTCATGAATTATGTTCCTATATACACACACGTGAGTTTCTATTGAGACGTGATAGTACATCTTATACATTTCCAACTTAGTACTCATTGGAGCTATGATTGTATGCGAGTAACCGTTGAGCCGGAAGCGTTGCGCTTCTTTTTACATGTACAGTAAAATAGAACCGCTCCTCATTGAGCATGAGTATAGAGTCACAGCGTTCCAAAATGAGTTACGAGAATAAAAGAAAGAATGGGGGGGAGTGAGATGATAAATGAAGAAGAGAGGGAAAATCGGTTAGGAAAGATGGAGGAGAGATAAACAAAAATATGTTCTGGAGCGGTAACTTTTTATTCTTGCATTTTTCAATTGCTCCAACCCCTTCAACTGATTCTCCCCACTTCTGTGTACATTCTCTCTCTCTTGAGTGTGTCTCGTGAATACAATCTACGATGCACAGTACAGACTCATAAATAATTTGAGTAACGAAGGTATTTTCATTTCAATTCTTTTTATTTCATTCCGTCTTTTTTCTTGAGCCATCATGCGTCATACAATTATACTTGGTTCTTTCTCTATATTTAACAAACTAAAAATATAAAGAGGTTTGAATGGATTGATGATTCAATAAATTTCCGTTTTTTCCTACTTTTATTCTCCATAATCATCGATGTATCATGAATCATTCGAATGACTCACAATTGCTGTCTACCATAATTGAAATTGATCATTCAAACTGAATTGAAATCGTAGACTTTAATTTTCTAGATAGCAATCAATTTCATCATACTTTCTTCATCTTTCAATTCTTTTGTCATCAGGGGATATCAAATAAATGTCGATGGTTATTCAAATGTGCATTCAAGTTGAATGTCAAAAGTGTGTTTATCTTATGATTCCAACTAATTCGTCTGCACTCTGATATCCGATATAGAAATTCATATTGGTCTCTGTATAATCACACACAATATATACATATGTATGCATATAATGCACTCGCTCCAGAGTGAATGTGGCAGATGAAGGAAGGTAACAGTGACAGCCGTATCTCGTCTCGTGAATACCCTTGAGGCTCTCCAAGCTTGTTCAGATTCTCGCTCGACAGGTAATTAAGACTACAGTACTACACTGGTTGGATATAACAGTTGGATATTGCCTAGTAATCCTTTTGCACACCATTTCGTCTCTTCATTGCGTCGTTTTCCACCCATGATGAAATGGAAAATCAATATATAAGTATGTAATGTCACCTTGTATCTACAATGGTACCTATGAACAATCTCAACTCCTCGCTTATTTTTTTTTTCTTGGTCATCCTCAAACATTCATCCCTGTGATCATGTTTTTGAATGTATTTTGAAAATGTGATGAGGACAGTTGCCTTATTTGATAAGAGTAAAATTTTCCACGACTGTTATTTCTGGAATTTTTTTTTTATGACTTCTTATGGTTCAGATTTTGATCCATTCGTGCAGTTGTTTTTATAGAATTGATTTAGAAATTTTGGGGATAATAAAGTGCACTTGCAATTCTTCTGAGGCAGCGAGTCATGTTTGATGGTTTGTAATTCAAGGTTTTGTACATATTCGAGGCTTTACGTTATTCATATCAGTTCCACATTTAATATATGTGAGCTGCTGGTTCAACCGTATGGCATGCTTTGATTATATTTTTTTCCAGTTTTATTTCAATATTCTCTCGCACTGTTGATTTTATTAAAGATGAGACACTGTGCATGTACGTGTATGGCCCCGAGCCACATTGAATGCGCTTTTGTGGGCGAATTCATTTGAATTTACAAATGACTGGTGGCTTTCTGCTTCCATTTTCGGAATTAAATCACGGGTTTCGAAATGTTTCAGTGTCGCTTTAACAGAAGGTTGACTGAACTCTTTCGGGTTGTATAATTTGTTGCGGAGGGCAATAAATGCATTGATTGATTACTTTTAATTTGTTCAAACTGCGCGTTTTTCGGCAGAAATTGGATGGTGACTTTATGTCTACCATCATTATGGAAGTTGTCAAATGCAATGAATTACAATATTAATTGAAGTTTGATGTACCGGTAAACACAATTTCGAATTTTTCACAAGCTTGCTGAATGGTCAGAATATTAATTTCGCTATGATGTCGACTCAATTATTTATTTCATGTTCTTGACAAGTCTTCATCACTTTTGTCGTTTTGCTCACTGAGGAAATTAATTTTCCTTCAATTTTCCATTGTTTCATAGCTCCTATTTTCAATAGTTAATTAGTTGAGGGAAACATCTCGGGCATTTATGTGATGGACAATAAATGTTCGTCATATTTAATTCCTAAAGTTTTAACGTACATTAATTATTCGACAGTACATTTTCGACCTTGCATCAATACTCGCATTCAATCTATATAGTCAGGTGTCCATACAACTGCTGTGAAGAAATTCTTGGGATGTGTCAATGAGTTGTATTAAATTTAGCTTGTGACCATTCTCATATTTTTTTCATTAACATGTGCATATAATTCAGTGCATCGACATTTCAATTATCAATTTTAGAACGAGTCATGGATACGCACTCACTATGTCGGTAACAAATACTTTTTCACCCTCAAACTTTAATTTTCTGTATGAAGTTGTTTGAGACACGATATAAACGCAATGGATCAATGTTCCGACAATTCATCGCCGGATTTGGCTCGACATCCAACCACGATATGGAAAAATATTTAAACAATAATATCATGATGATATTATAAATATATCAAATATCATGCTTTGCATGCAACGATGATAAACAAAAATATTTTTTATCATCTGTTGAGTCATGACGTGTATGTTTACTTTTATATCGAGGACAAATGGGCAACCTGAGATCAAGAAGTCTCATGTTTTATTTATTCTAAATGGGTAACATAAGCTATGCGAAGCGATATAGGATTGTGTATACAAATTGAATTTATCTCGAAGAATGCGAAGAAAGAATGTGAACACACAAACGTATATATTATTTTTTGTGTTGTGAATCAATTGGAAATATTAGCGTTTATTCAAATTTTGACATGTGATTCGTTTTTTCAACACGCTGAATTGACGGTTATTCATTGTTGCTTCGTATTTGTTGCTTCGTTATTCGTGCGTG
Organism: Meteorus sp. PSUC_FEM 10030008; assembly: GCA_018881525.1. NCBI lineage: Eukaryota > Metazoa > Arthropoda > Insecta > Hymenoptera > Braconidae > Meteorus > Meteorus sp. PSUC_FEM 10030008. Next base: position 21,479 of record JABMBR010004540.1, read on the forward strand.
ATGGATCACTGTGATAAAGTCAGTCATGTGCTATTTCATTTACCATAAATGACTCGATAGGTGACGGTTGCGCTATGTTTATAGGTTCAATGGTGCTCCTACGATTACGATCAATTAATTGACGATTTGCTGATGAGATGATATTATTTAGAGGAATAAACCAAACTGCTTCTGTAGCGCTGACTCCTCTCATACATATATCGTTGGGAAACGGACCGTTTCAATTGAACAACTGCGTTGTTGCGATAACCATTTCCCGGTGGTTTCAGGTGTATAATGTGCTATATTTATTCACATCGATGTAATCCCCTGCCCTAAATGTGGCGATGAAAAGGGGAAGAGCAAGCAACATTCGATGAATTGCGTAAACTGTGTATGTGAGTGCGTGTAAACCGCTGATATATACAATTGATATACTTCGTTACAGAACAGAATCGCTTTTTCAGTTTGGACGCATTGTAATTAGGTATTTCAATTGACAATTCATATATTTATTTATGAATGGAAAATTAGATGCCAAATGTTTTTGCATTTCCCACACACAGAAATTTTTATGATGACAAGAATGAGCGCTTTATTTAGATAGGAAATGGGAGTTTGCGCCAATTATATGAATCTGATGAATATTGGTATTCACCCAAGGTTCTAGCAAGTACCAATAAATTATTTTCCTGATTTGACACGACGAGAAGAACATTTATTAAAGTTAGAGGAGATGTCTCTGTTATGCTGAAGAGCATTCGGCTCTGCTGAATGATTGATGTGAAGTGCGGAGATGCGTTTTGATTGATTGAGTCAGATATAAACAACTTCTGGAACAGTCACTTCGTGTTTCGATCACCCTTTGCACACTTTTCAATATACAGTAGTCTTCAATCGTTAATTCCTGTTAGTCAGATTAATTCTTGTAAAAAAACCCCCATACACCCGTACTTTAGATAGGTTCGATTTTCCAGCATGTGAAGTTGTATGTAGGCAGCTTAAAGCGCGTCTCTAAAATGATCTCAGGACCCGCGGAAACGAAGGAAAAAAAAACTTTTTCCGGATTCAACTGATATTTCGCACGAAAATTTCTGTAACAAAGACTGTAAGTCGATGTTTTGCAAGTCGTGAGGGGATGAAAATGGAATAGTAAATCTTGACTCAAAACGGAGAGTGGGATTTCTCAACGTGTGAGACATAGAAGCCGTTGGATCCCCATCATTCCCAATTGACGAATGTCAGTCAATTATCCGTACATTAATCTGCTGTGTACATATTTGTAAAAGTAATCGACTTCAAAAATATTTGAGAGAGTCAATATTTCATATTCATCCGAGCGATTGATTCTGTTTATTCTACTCGTTGATTATGACTTTCGTTTTGCCGAGAATTATATATTTCGCTATTATAATTTTAGATTTCAAATGAGAAATATTTGGGTTGCATAAATTTTCACCAGTGATGCGGCGGCTCACCCCATTCGCAATTTCACGTCATTTATTTTTTATTTGTCGTATAGAGCGAAAAAATTCTCTCCACAATTTTTCCCACAATATGCATTATATATAAGAATAAACCGAGAATTCCACTCTTATTGTATGGGTGAAATGTTCTTGCGGCACGTTCACCGTCAAGATTAATGGATTTTCGTGGCCAAGCGCAGTAAGAACAAGTTACCAGAGTATATGTTATACATGACGAAGTCTTGCATGAAAGCACAATACCACTAGTCACTGCGCTTCACTGTTGCGTTCGTTTCAATGCTATAATGTGAGATTTTATTTACGAAAAAAAAAAAAAACAAAAAGAGGATGCAGCGATTACGCGGAAAACGGTCACGATGTGACGCAGGACGTGGAACATTCGTGTTGAAATGATTTGGACTCTTACAATTTCTTTGTAGAAATTTATTATTTTTAGGATAGCTTGGGAAAGTGTGTCGCGAATTGTTTCCTAGCTAATCAACACTCACGAAAGTATTTGCGTCAATGTATTCAAATACTTTTTGAATAATAGAACTTTTAATATTCAATATGCAGTCTTCACTGAATATAAAGAAGGCATGGATAAGCTTGAATGATTAATGAAAATCCGTTATAAAAAATTTTCATCTATTTTATCGCGGTGGAAAAAAAAAATTTATTTATCAATTTTATTCCCCGTTCCTTCAATCTTATCTCTTATGCAATCTAGCGTTTTACTGTATGAAGATACGCTTGAGAAACTTTCAACGATGGCGAATTCACCCTTCTTTCGGGTACATCGGCTTGAAAATTCAGATGGGGCTCTGAATATAAGGTGCGTACCTCACAAACTCACAATGTCAACGAAACAAAACAAAAACAAAGCTCAGAAAGCTAACTCATTTCTTATATGCATGTAAAGGTTAATGGGTCCAAATGAGATTGAAGTTTGTCTTTTTTTTTTTTTTTTTTTTTTTTTTC
>JABMBR010004541.1:0-23881 GCA_018881525.1 Meteorus sp. PSUC_FEM 10030008
AGAATCATTATTTGTCTTATTAAGGTATTGATATTTATAGTAGTTTAAAAAATTCAGAATTTAAATGAAATAATTGAAAAATTGAACAATGTTTGAGGCCCGATTACAAGGAAACGGCTTGTTCTACGGAAATTTATGAAGAGAGCTTTTTGTAGAGAATTTAATTTCCTTCAAGGATACGAATTGGTTGAAGGTTTAAAATTGACTGATTTCAAATTTTTTATGAAAAATGCAATACTTGTTAAAAAATCAACAATTGCAATGATGCACCCCTTAATATTAATATTAAGGGCTCAAAATTTCAGGATATTTGTTTTTTGTTGTCATGAACAATATTTTCACAGTGCCGTTAGAAAAAAAAATTATTTTTTTTTTTGGCCCAGTCTAATATATAATGTGATACAATTCTTGTTCGTGTTTCACTCTAATGATCATTTGGATTTGAATCATGTGCCGAACAACGTATCGAATCACATATGACGGATCCTCCGATACTTGCTTCAGTGTATTCTAAAATTTGATATATTATTTACATGAGTTCGAAAATGAACTAATTTTATATCATCGCATGAGTTTGAAACATTCCTGGTGATTTTTTGAGATTTTAGAGCGGTAACTACTACAATGAATACAAGGAATTCGTTCATGTGGTCAGCAGAGGTATCATTATTTATCGAAAATTTCATCCCATTTATTCTATTGTCGCGTTTACTTCTGAAGTACCCATAGTAAATTTCATTTTTTAACTGTAATCTTATGATTGCCCTAACACGACGTATCGGTTTGGAATAACATAACTCAAGAGCAATTCTCAGTTCAAAGATCCGTTTCCGAACGTATCCGAAATAATTTTTTTGAGGGGATTACCAGAAACGAACTGCTCGATAGTTTATACGATTGTACAGAAACATCCTAACAGCGTTATTTGTTACAGTACAATACCGTTTTGTTCATGAACAATGCGGAAAATCGCAAAAATTGTGAGAACCACCCTACGTATTGATACTTCATCTATAGTCAGATTTTGTTGTAGTGGGGCTCACGAAATTTCAATGTACTGCCACACTAAAGCATTTTTCATGAAGTTCAAATGGATCAAATATGATCGTTTAGAACATCATCGGTGATATATGACAATCTTCAATTTTTGTTCATTTCAGTGAATACCAAAGGCAACTAGCACGAATTCTGGACGAGATGGGTGAAGCCTCGGCACGAGCTCAAGGCCTCAGCAAACCCATAACGAGTGCAAGGAAGTTACGGGACACAGATCATATTGTTTATCTTTTAGTTGATAGTGCTGGAAATGGGTAAATGATTTTTCAGATTTTTCATTAATGAATACGTTTTATCATTGTTCATACCTCGTAATGTCGAGGTAACCCTACACCATGATGACATCCCTAGAATGTGCGATATTCGCTATTTTTGACTTGTTCATAATAAACGGAGAATCAGTCCGAGTACCAGCTTGCATACCAAAAAAAGATTGTTCATCTGTTCTGTATTCCATTTGAATCGAAATACCAAGCAATTTCAGATGTTTTAGATTCGATGCAAACATCAATAGTAGCTGACGTGTCTATCCTGTGCCCAATATCTTCTCAATCAATTTCAATTCACCTGTTAACTCGATCACACTAATTTTGATTAAAATGAACTGAATAAATTGACTCCCTATCACAGCTTGCCTATGACTGTCAAAAAAACTATTCGTCCATACAGATTAACGTATTCATGTTATTTCAATGAATTTTAAAATCATAGATTCGCATCAATGACGTGAAAGAAGGCAGAGACACAGACTGATGGATTTACCTTTTCAACAATAATATCCGCTTTTCTAACACATGTAAATCCCCATTGAACATAATCCTCAAGTTCATATCATGTTTCGCTGTTATCAGCTTACTCGAATACCCAACTGCTAGATTTGTATCACAGATTTCTTGGATGTTAACAAATGTGGAAATTGTCAATATATTTCAGCGGCCTCGGAAGCGTCGTGGGGTTATTGAAAACTGGATCAAAGAACTTGTTCATGTTTGACCAAGCTGGCACTCATTACCAACTTCAACCACGATGCATCCTTGATTTTTATATTCATGAAACCAAACAACGTATGGGATTAGGAAAAGATCTGTATCAACATATGTTAATGGTAAGTGTTTGAATGGTAAATTATAAGATGATGTAGATATATCTACACTTAATAGAGCGACAAGAAATTATATCTGAAAATGTATGCACTCGAACCCCTCGAATTCTCCGAATTCGTTTCATTTTCGGCAGAGTCGTAGAAATATCAAATAAAATTTCGCCTGCCCTCATTATTTTATACACATTTTTCATGTATTCTCTTATGAATGTTTTCGTTTTCCACTATCTGACTTCAAATCACTGCGAATTAATCCTCCTTATTTTGAATATTATTTTGGGGAATGAACAACGACTTCAGGATTTATGGAGAGAATTTAAATCGGACCGAATATGTATCTGTATTCGTAGATAATTATGAAATTTTCATATATTCGACGGAAACTTCAGTAATTATGAATTAAGCGGACCGAATCCCTTCAGAAAGTTAGGGTATTATTAGCTTATTGCATGAAATCTATCACTTCGGATAATGATACATTCTAGACTCAAGAACTGATCTCCTAACGTTGCGTAGATCACAAGCATTACACATGAACAAAATGACATATAGTAATTGTGCGTACGTGGGTACTCATGCTCAAATATACACGGGTGAACGAACTCTTATTCCATCAATATATTTCTCTCTTATCGAAATCTATTATCTCTGATATAAAATATATACGACCACTATCACCTCGTCTTTTCATTGATTAAAATTTTTATGGACATGCTTCTAGGCAGAACGAATGCAGCCGGTGAAATTGGCCATCGATCGACCATCAGAAAAGTTTTTGCAGTTTTTACATAGACATTATGGTCTTGAAGGCATCATACCACAAAATAATAAATTTGTCGTTTTCCAAGGTTTTTTCGATGATCGTAAGTTGTTTTTATTAACTAGAACGTCATTTCCTTCAATCCAAACAATATGAATTTTTGAAAATGATTGACCATTAACAACCATATATGATTTGAAATAATATTGACCCTATCACTTCATAAGTTGAAGGTCGTTATATCCGCTCACCATTGGCAATTTAAGTTTGACCGACTTCAGACTATTTCGGTCAATGTCGTTTATGTGTAACATGTTCTCATATTGTCAATCGGTCATGGACAAAAGTCTATTCAGTTCCACTTGAAAGTATTTTTGCATTTAATTTACGCATCCATTATTTGTATATAATTTGACCAGATATAGTCCGAACCACAGGGAACTTTTCAACGATTACGAAACCGTTCATGAATTATCAAGTGGAGACTAGATTTACCTATTTGCTCGATAATTAATTCATGAATCATAGTTGGTTCAAAAGTGGGAGAATATAATACTTTGTCCTATACCGTTGTAATAATCAATTCTCTATTATATTCAATTTGCATATTACTGAAAAAATTGTTAGAATTCTTTATGTGGAAGAGGCGAATGTCCATCTGCAGAATGTACACAGGTGCACTAGCATATGATTTGTGTGCTACGGAACACTTATTGATGATAGCGCGTGCACAATCGTAATATTTCCGCCATCCTTCCTAGTCATTCATAACATTATATAAAATTTGCTTCCCTCGCTTGCGAGAAACGAATGAGAGGGTTGTATACTCTTCTAACACGTTATTATACCTGTATTTCTATATCCCTGAATATTCGATATGAAATACACCAACTAATTGGAATTACTTCTTTCCATACAGAATGTCAAGACTCGCGAGGTAGATACACTTTATCTTCGAGAGGTTCCGTCTCGTCTTCTTATGATAATGTGAACAATAATAACAATACCAAACCATCGTCAGCCTCAAGGTAGATGAGAGTTGGAATGACATAGAATATGAAAAATACGGAAGATGATCCTTAATTTCAATCATGGAAAACATTTCTCATTATAGTAATGGGCATTCATCTTCACATTCGGCGATTCCACGGAGTTCATATGGACGATACGCTGCGACAAGACCACCATGTTCAATGGCGAATGTGAGAACTACATCTTATGATAGAAACGAAAAAATTGTATGCACTACTAATCATCCATTCCATCATTATGACGAGAAACAAACGGATAGATTCCCTATAAAGGCGTAACTTATGAACCAAAGTCGCGAATTATAAAGAATTGTGATGTTTCACAAGAGTTACCGTTTATAGTCAAGTGAATGTGAAATCTGAAAAGTAAATGCATATGCCGGGTGATCCGCCAATCTTATGTGTCGGAGTCATTGGACGCTAAAAATTCAGGAAACATGTTTTCAAGTAGTTATGGAACTCTCATATTTATGAAATATTTGACCACACGAAATTCATGCTATGTACTTCGAGACACCGGAGATTTTTTTCACCAATTGTCGTGGAGATAATGGATGATTTTTTTTATCAGAATTGCGGCATTAAGCGCATACAGTTTTATCGATTTCGTTCATAAAATGATTGATTATAGCTTATTTCAACTGATATCATTTAATATCTAAATACCGCCTACTGTTTCTTATCTCAGATAATTCATAATACGCCAGTTTTTGGCCACGCAGCTGAACGTACTGGGTGAGTAAAAAACGAAGTAAAAAAAATTGTGATCATGATATTCCAGTATATTATTATTATTGCGTTGAATCATCCATAAATGAAACGCACTCTGTGTAGCTTCGGTGTATTGTGTTAGTATAGAAACTATATATGTATAAAAGAACGGAGCACGACGCATGCCCACAATATATGAATCCAATGCACAATTGATGTGAGAAGTGGAAGCACCAACATATTTTGTCCACGACTATTATTATTATATATCACAAACATAGAGAGTCACATATAATTGACTGAACGTACATCTGTTTTGTTAAATATTTTCTCGCGTCTGTAACTGGAATAGATTTCGGTAGTCTTGCATCTACGCCCAAGCTCCATACATGTGACTCTGTTTAGTTATATGCAACTCGAGCCTTTAAGAATCTCGTACAGATATTAGTTTATTTATTTGTTACTTTTTCTTGTGGTCATTGTATTTATTGCAAGTGTGCGCTTTTATAACTTATTAAAATTCAGCATGATACCATGGCAATAAATTTTACTTTTGTTATCCATTCAATACTCTCTCAACTCCGAAATTCATGATATCCATGAGATTTATCGGTAAGATTATGAACGAAACGAGGATATATTCGTTTTCTTCCCTTATTGGCTGACTTTCTAGTGATATGCCATCGACACCTGGCCCAAAATTGGAACGTCCGCGTTCACTAAGCCTTTATTCTGAAGACATACAGAAAGAGCGCATCAATGTGATATCAACTGTTCCAACACCTGCAGTTCAGCCACAACTTCCACAACTTGTCCGTGAAACATCAGTAGAATGTAAACCTGAATTAATCACAGAAGTGCCGACGGTTCATGAGCCTCGTCCACAATCAGGATCAACATCTCAAGCTGCTTCCGTGGAGACAATTGAAAATCAAAATGATGATTGCATTCATCCGGAAGAAAATAAAACTGCGCCAAATATCAAGGCAACTCCTTCGTGCGCTCAAGAAGTAACTGGTAATCAAGGTGGTCACTTGGATCTCAAGTTCTATCATTCGCCTCTGTGGTAGAGTTACAAAAGACGTTTGAAATGTGCTACGTCGTGAATCAAGTGAGATCGACATCTCACGTTCCAACGAATGGATTCATCATTCTTTAGTCATTGAAATATCTGTTGATTTATATTTTTCGATTCAATCATTAGAAATGAATCGACAATTTCATACGTACAACACCATACCACAATAGCTGAACACAAATGCCTAGTGAATTATTTGTAGTTTGCGTGTAGGTATAAGTATATCATTCAAATGACTATGGAAATAGATACGATATTTGCTAGTTAATTATTTATGGATTGGCCTCGATTCAAATTCATTGACATTCCTGAGTTCAACTATACAGCGATGATTCTATTACTGGTCAACTAACATCTAAGGAGAAAGGATTGATCTAATAAGAAAACTGTATGAAACAACTTGCATCCGATAAGCTCATACATTCCTGGCAATATAATAAAATTTGACGTACTTCAATCACTTTCGACAATATGCAAATGTATTTTCTATAGTTCAATCATATCTCATGCGCATTTCTTAAGGTAACAGAATCCTCTCTCGGAAACACTCTGATAGACATAACTTTGGGTAGACAACTCTCTTTTGTTTCAGTTGTAAGAATTCAGTCATTATTCTTTCTAACAAATTATCAAATCATCAAATCACAACCAGCAACATCTCCAATTTTCAGAGCTTTAGTGTGAGAACTTGACACTCTCACTTTTTTTTTTAGTCTCGAATGTTTCAGTAAATGTCATTTCCGCTCGAAAATCAACTATACATGATATTCCCCACCATCGAGCTTTTCATCCGTCAACCACGAAATCAAACCAACACAAGTTTCAGAATCCAAGTATATGAGTCCCATGAATATACCCTCAATGATACCAATAAGTATTCCAGCAATGACGTCCAAGAAGTGATGTCTTTTCATTAAAAGCCGAGACAGACAAATGCAAGTTGACCAAGCAAGAAGTGGTAGAATCAGAATGATTGGTAAACTCCATAAGTTTATAAAAAAAAAAGTAATGAATGCGGATCGTGATGCATGTCCCGATGGAAATGAATACTTGTCTGGACCTATTTCGAATATATCATCATTTTCCATTGGCCGTCTCCGTCTCGTTATTGCTTTGATGATAGCGACAATACAAATATCAATCAGAAGACCTGAAAATTAGATACTGAATTCATAATGACCCTTACAATTTTATCTTTGTTTCTATTGAAAAGCTGAATGAAAGCTCATTCTCACCTATGTACAAATTCACTTGCATTTGATACAACTTTGTATCACTCACAATCCATATCAATGCTAACCAACCAGCCAACCATAAAATTCCATGAGCTGAAATCTGAATAAAAATACTCATCAGCAATGAAACATGATGTTTCTTCACTCACTACGCTTGAAATATATGTCCTGCCCGAGAATTAAATAATCAATGAACACTGGCCCAGCTACAAAATAGCGGATGGAAAATGAATCACAAAGAACAACGCAAATGATATACTGCAACACACATGGAACAACGATTCATTTTCTAAACTAGCCATTTGTGAACCAGATACTCCTTTTCCTTGAAAAAATTCTTCCTAGCTGAGAGAGCAACTGTCGAACATATTTATGTAAATAATATACAGCGTGATATACTAAATGTGTCGTATTCAATATGTTCAGTTGCGGACATTTTCAATACAGAGACTGTTTTGCGAGGTATTGTCAGATGTACATTGTGAAGAAGATTTTTCCGTTGATTCACACCGTGCTGAAGTGATCGATAAGATTCGGTTGATATTCAATCCATTAGTTACAAAGGCTAAAAACGAGCAGTATTGTTTATATGACACACTACTGTGATGTATTTATGTGATTTTGACGGAGAAATTTGTGGAGTTTGATGATGAATTTTGAGAATGTGTACGATATAACTGGATACAATGCCTCTATGTACATTACTGCATAATCACAATTACTTTGTTTGGAAACTAATACGAATAAGTATCACAAAAAGAAATTGTCTATATATCTACCGCGAACACCCCATTCTAACATTTCATTCATGTGAATCTCATCATGCATAAATTCTCAAAAAACTTCTGTAATAGCTCCGTTTATACGAAGTACGAACTAACCTCTAGAACTTTATTGTGGACTTTCAATTGCCTCAGCGGCATGAATTTTTCGACCGATTTCAGAAATTGTTGAGTCAAGTATTCATCGTATGTTAAAATTCTTCTCAGCACAGCCGGTACTTCCCTTTTTTCCCGATGCTAGAAATGAAAACCAACACATGAAGTCAGTGAAATAATGAATATTGTACATTATCTTACCTTGTCATCCATCTTCTACCTGATGGTCACCACACAATTCGACGAACAAAAATCGTGATTACTTCACTCGAGAGTCAATCTCAAAAAAACGTCCAATCGAGATGATATTCAACAACTCTTTGTCAATTCATGTTAGTCTGAAGGAAATATTTACTCCGAGTGATGCAATCACTAAAAATTAAATATATAACTACCCCATCTGTATTCGCTGATAAATTACACAGCAAAGCATAACGTAGAACTTTCGCATGAAAACCCCGGGAATAATCAAACTGGGATTGAAATCAGTGAAACCACATCGCTGCCTAAAAGTTCCCCCACTTCCGACCAAACCAATGTAGATTTCGTTGAGTCTATCGAAAAGGCCAGGAAGTGGGAGAACTTTTGGGCAGTGTTCTGACTTCACTGATTGGAATATTCATGGTGAGCTATACTGAAAACATTGCTGCCTACGAATTTATTGAGTATATTGTGATATCGAGAAGTCGGTCACTTACTTCCCGTGTACAAGTAACAGTGGTACGTCCAACCAGGAGATAACTCAATGTTTCAAGATAGGAAAGAATTCATCAAATTACCAGTAATTATACCACCTAATCAAATAATACAGATGTACGCCCGCATTCTCTGACTCAATATATTGCCTAAATTCATGTAGAAGAAGCTGAAAAAATATCTGCTCTCATGCACAGCTACGAAAATTCTGAAATATAAAACATAAAAAATAATGAAATGAATAAACTCATTGCCAATGACGCTTCTGTCCCGCTTTTTCTTGTCAGGTCAAGTGATAAATAGGCTACTATAGAATGCGCATGCGTACTTTTTACGTCTTATACTTACGTTTTATTCTGTGTGAATATTCTCATATATATATATATATATGAAGATCGCACCGACTGCAGCGTCATGTGCTATCTAGCGCGTATTTATGAACTGAAATGATGTAAGAACATATGGATGGACTTTGCAGATTCTGGCTTGAAATCAATACACTTACTATCCATACGATCATGCAAATGAACATTTTCCCACCGATAGAAATGTATCAATTGGAAATATCCATTGAATCAATTTCGTGAACATTTTGATGATCGTATATCGGTATGAATTGGTCATAGCACCATGTGACGAGAGGAGGTGATTTCTCATCTAACCATTGAAAGACACTGAATATCTAACTATCTCGTTGGGAACAAGGTATGACAGTGAACATGATCAGTGATCTCAAATAGGACCTAATATAATATTATGCGAGTTCTGTCGAATATGAATTTGCGGAAGACAATTGAAAAAGCGAATAAACTGGAGCTTGCAGCAGAATTTCTTCGATCTTCGTGCGTTTGCGAGTAGCAAAATTCCAATGCTTTATATAAGGGCTTCAAATAATCATGCAGATATGCGATCCCTGAAAAATATATTTACTTATCTGGACCGTCTATTTTAAAAGTGATGTAAATTCACTTCTGAAAAAACATGAGATATCACGTAATTCATGCTTAATTTGATGTAAATTTTACATTGAAGTACATGTTTCAAAAATTGACTTACACCACCTTCAATATGAACAGACCATATAATAATGATCAACGTAAGCACTGCTTCAGTTGAGGTATGCATAGGTCAAACGATTCGAAAATTCATCATTATTCTCAATTATTGGGCTCGTTCAGATTTACTAAGACCTTAGCATATCCTATTGGATAAAATGAGTACGTCCAACCATGACATATTGAAAAATAGCATTGATCTGCTGAGGACTTAGTAAACCTAAACGAGCCCATTAGAACGGAATAATCTTCTCAGGGAGGTCCTGAATACGACCATTCAATTTACAGCGCCATCTTCATATTTTCGTATACTTGGTCAACAATGTCGGGTGTCGTCGTATCAACTCGGGTAGCATCGTATTTTCAATGTTGGTGAAGTTAATACAAACATATTTGGAGGTTAGAAGAGAAGTGCGGTTATTACTTGGTAGTGTTGCAAATTTGTTTATGCTGGCTCCTTATAATTCTTAGTTGATCGCTTTTAATATCTGAGTATATTATGGGACCAAATGAATTTTGTACTAGTTCATTGACTTATTCTTATATTCAGCGGTTTGATGCGTAGCTGTAATTCCGGTTATAGAGATTTGAATGATCACAAATTCCGCAACATCATTTATTTTGTTGTCATCCCAAGGATCAGACGAAGAATGAGGCGTATTCAACGGTGGGATGCAAAAATACGTTCTCACTCTGGTGTTTCAATTTATATTAAGATTATTTTGTTATCAGATGTGAAAAGGCAACCGGGGAGCATGGCGCTGCGTCAGGAACGTCCAGAGAGAGGAATAATAGGCGCACTACAGCCATTAATGACATATCTATTCTAGGTACTATTATTTTAAATACAGATTATATTAGAGGAGGTTCGTTTCTTGATGTCTGCATTTTTTACTCCATACATAGTGCTTCTACTGAGCGATCAATATGATATTAATAATTTACCTACGACAGATATCAATCTAGGGGAGTTTTTGGAATACTCATTCTTCGTTAGATCTTCTAAGTCATGTATCCAACATTGGGTGTTCAACTCTTAATACTTTGATACTAACATTAGAAAATGATTTCCATCCTTCATGAGTGAGGGGTTCTCAAAGAAAGGAGAAATGAATATTGATACCTATTTGTATCTATTTTGGGACTGCACAGTAGAGCGAATCATACGGGAATATCAAGTTCAACTTGTAGCAGACTGGTAAACTTTTTTGAAGAGAACATTAAAATCTATGAATTTCGTTGATGCATCGCAGGAGGAGCATGAGTCAGTTGTACTCTGGGATAACGGTTGCATCAAGTTCATGTCAGCGAAACAAATTTCCGTGATCCTCTCGATTTGGAGATAAACATGAACAAAATTTCCATTCTATAATTTTCGATATTCCTGTGGAATACACGTGACACCATTAAATGTATGTGAATGATACGATCGCAAATACTTTGTGGCCGTTTGGATGAATCTCACATAGCAATGTTATTCAAAAATGAGGATTGTTGCAAATAAAGCATGATCTCTCTTCATCGCATAATTTAGTTGCTTCTCATTTCTGACTATCCAGTTTGGAATCACGATTGAATATGTTCTCATTTTGATGCGGAATCATTTTCAGTGTACATACTGGTAACCTATTGTAATTTTTCTACCTCTTCTTCCGCTCAGAATGTATGATCAAATAATAAAAGTTTTGTCGGGGTGACCAAAAAGTCATGATTATTCGGTAATGTTAGTGAAAAGCCGGTGTTTGGCACTCGGTAGAATGAAATGAGTCATCATCGAGACTTGCTTCAGCTGTAGGACAATTATTCGAAGGATCCATCAGTTGTATATATTTCCCACGTTGGAGTTGTGCACGTAGAAGTTACGAATACATATAAGAACACGCTTGAAAGAATCCTGATCACCTAACTTAATTATCCGAAGGCGTTCAAGGTAAATATTCGAAATCACTTCTGAAGTCTGCCTTAACAGACTAGCAAAAACTGTCGACTTTCTTTGTGTTTTGTATTATTTTTTATGATTAAATTAAATATATTTTTCCATCAGTAAAAATTTTGGTTGTCCTCTTCTCCTTCTTGCTAGTAGTGGAATTTTGGAATCATGGCCATGTCACCATTGGAATATATTTTACTATTGTGCTTTTCTTCATAATATATGATCGCCACCGCACACAGGAAGAATTATCTATCCTTACGTTTCACTCGCATTGTAATATGTCAATATGTTATTCATTCGCTACTCACTATAACGCATCAAAAACTTCATTACTATTCGGAAAGAAGACTAATTTTAAAATACTTTCATTGAAATAGGCTCGTCAAAATGCTGTCAAATCTTCCGGGATCATTACCCATGCTTTTACGTGTTCATTTCAGGACGTATCATCAATATGTTATACCGCATTTTTGATACTTGTTGACTCGGTTCACCCAGTGATATATCGCCAATGTCGACAGCTTTAAACTGAATCAGCACGATAGAAATCTCATTCACTGAATAGACATTGATCATCAACTGTATACCTTACTAGGGCTTGATAAGTACTTACATCACATGGAATGTGAATTGAGGATTAGTACGTATTTGTGTCGAACAAACATGTATATATGGTAGATAGAACAGTGGCCGCAGGAAGATAACTTCTTCGGCTGATATAGCAGAACTAATTGATTTACAAAAGATGGTCTTGCATTTTGTTGAGGATTCGTGGTAGAAGTTAATGGTGTTTATGGAACATGTGATCGGACATCACATAATAGAAAAATCAGAAATATGATAGACATCTCAAATGCATATTCCGAACGGAGAGTTGCAATCAAGTTCGACTTGGTAAATGGAGGTGAATAAAACTAGCATCAAGGACTATGACATCCGAATAGATATATATCAGATGAATCGGTAATAAATTTCATTCATTGATTTGCTTATAGGATGTATGAGACGTGTTCAATCTCCCAGACGAACGTCGATAATGCCACCGTCACAATTAGACATTACTAGAAGGCACGAAACTGAAGGGAATGCCAACGAAATTCCATTACTGTACGATAAATACCTTCAAGCACTCATGACTGAGCATGTTTTGAAAATAAAAGAAACTGAGCGGGAAAAAATTATATTGACGCAATTAGCATCATTGGAGCAGAAAAATGAAGAATGTGATATGAAGTTGCATGAAATAAAGATGAGGATAAATGAACTTGAACCCCTGAATACGATGCAGCAATATTGGGAAACACAAATCCAAGAAGTTGAAACTTTTCTCGGTAGAACTACTTATTGAACAAATTTTTTATACACATTCTGAGCTAATTCATTCCTGTTTGATAATTCACTTTTGTCATTCAATATTTCAGAAGCAAGCCAGGCGAAAGTGACTGGAACTTTGAATAAAATTCATTCAAATTTGAAGTCTTTCGATAAATTAGCGTGTGAAAATGTCATTATTCCTACAACAATCGAAGACCTGAAAATAATGCACAATTCACTCTCGAAATGCAATGAATTGCTGGATTCAATAAACTGTGTATTGGGTGATCAATCGACGGCAATGATTTCAACTAATGATTATCTCAAAAAGTTTGGAGAATTGTTGTCAATCACTGAAAAACTGATGAAGGAGTAAGTACATATCACGTAATAGCCTATACCCTAATGGAATATGGGATGCCGAAATATAGACGGATTTCTTTTCAGAATGCACAATAACCTGGAACATATACAAATCGATATTTTGAAAAAGGGTTCAGCCACAATGAATGCAATTGATGTGTGAATTACGATCTGCAGCATTGTCTCTAATTTTTATCCTTATTATTCTATCTATTCACAAATATTGATTGTGTATTGCGAAAGTAAAAACAATCAGGAGTTGCATAATAAAATTATAATTTATAAGAACAATCATACATTGTATAATACGCAGTCATACTGACAAGATCATATTTTTTGACGAGCTTCTATCTCTCATTGCAGTAGCATCAATTCGTGTGTTATCACGATAGTCCTGACGACGTCAATGCTAACGTATATCAGTGCATGGTTGAGTTAGGGTGGAGGGTGGCGGGGGATTTTCACCACACAACCCCGGGAATGGCGCATGCTCGTGGTTATCGCCATATTTCATTTTTCGTAAAATTCTGCATCTTTTTTCTATGAGAATTAAGGCATTTCTATGTTAATATATATTGAATTGTGTCGTAGGTATGACCGCCTGAGGAAGGACACTTGTAGCAGCAAGAATATGTTATATTGATCAATTGATATACCGATGTACCAAAAATAGAATCTCAACATTACGTCAATATTATTTCAAACGATTTTTCCGCTCGACAATTTTATTCTGCGCATGGAAAGCAATTTTGCCCAATCATAAATAGGGCTATTGTGGGGGGATGGTGTATATGTTGGCGCATTTCATACATCCGAGTGTAATGGTAACCAGATAGAGGCGTCGCGAGGGTATCGGCCCACCGTGTTCACGCAAATATACAGTTGCTCCAATTTTTATTCTGTATAAAATATCTCTTTTTGTTATGATCTGGCTAAAGCATCTCCACTTGTTGTGCGTTCACTGATAACTGAACGCAAAGTGATTTGATTAGAATTGTTGGGGCGAAAAAATGTGATTTTGGGTTTGATGGCAGAGTGAAAAAAGGTATTTGTACGAGGGAGAGATGAGGATATTAGAGAAAGGGAGTTTCTGTGTGGTATATGTGTATGTGAATGTGTATGCATGTGTGCAAGTATTTGTATGTGCGTGCGAGTGGCACGCGGTCGGGCGAGTAATTCGTGACGTCAGTGGTCCAATTGGTTGTCACCTGTCAAGCCGACGGATCTCCCTTGCCTTACTACCCCACTCTGACCCTGGTGTGCGCCCTCCTCTTCAAATACCTACATATAGTATACATGGACATGCACCACACCGAAATATCTTCTGTTGACTTGACGTCCCTCCCCGCTTTGTGCATCATTCGGTATTCGTTCCTAGTAAAAACCTGAGCCCCTGGCGTGGGGTCGCAGAAGCTTGTTTGTATGCGTTCGGACACCCGCCCCCACCATACATCTCCATCGGCGATTCGTAACCGCAGATACAAAAACAATAACAAATCGATGCACGTAGACTACGAGAAAGGGTCGAACGCAATGGCTGGGATTCACGTTAAATACAGAACGATGGGGTTGCGGTGAATGAAGCGAGACAGGTGCAATAATGGAATTTGAAACATGGGAATGATGACAATTAATATAACTTTTTTTCTCTGATAATGATTTTGTACAGTTACATTTGTGTGGTACTCCACATGGGGATCAAAGTTCATGAATATGTATGCATACTTCAGAATGTACTATCGAATCTTCAGCTCTTTTTCGTGCGATGCCCAAAATCTTTACAGTACTTGTTCAATCCAATTTGATATTTAAGCAAAAAACTTTAATTCGACAGTTAGGGGTCCTTATTTACTTAGCGACTTGTCAATTATTAGGGTGAACATTCGGTTTGAACGTTGACATGGTTGATATCCAACCATCTTCGACAGCATATGCTGATGCTTTCAAATAGAGTAGATGGACAATAATATACGGGAGAAAAAACAATGATATACAACTGTATGAAAGGAGTGAATCCTAATAGGTTATTCGTTGTTCTTTTCCAATGCTGAATTTGAGTAAAAATTCAATGAATTGATGTTTTTCCATCATGTTTCACATTTTAAAAGTCCCGTACTTCTACAGATGGAATATGGGATTTGGGGATTCCATGCCGCGGGTGGACTCTGGGGTGATCCGCGGTTTTCTCGTCGCCGACCGATGATACCCCCAGGTGTAACACCCCAAATATTTTCACGGGCGACTCTCGCACTAAATTCCATTTATCATCACAATCAAATGGGCCGAAATGTTGATCCCGACGATGTTCCATATGAAGCCATAGAACTCACAGCAAAATCATCATTAACAACCGATGATCTTGGAAATGACTCGAGGGCACCATTGGAAAGGAATAAAATATCGCAGGATATCGAAACCAATAGCGAGCGAAATGAAGAAGATGAGGATGACAATCAAGTATCTATATCGAATATATAATTATAAAGTTTTCAATTGTGCCGGTATTCTTAGGGTTTTCATACATTCATACTTGTCTTTTTTCACAATAGAACCATACATCACACGGGGCTGATGATAATGAAGATCTCGGAGATGAAAGCGACTCTATGAGCTCGAGCAGTTCGCATCATTCATCAGGAAATAATAACCCCCTGATCGATAAATTGGATCCAATGGGTTGCTTCGGCTTTGACAAGGTTGGTTTTTTTCAATCATCATTATAAGTTTGTGATTGATAGCAGTTGAAACTAATATTCATGCAGTTTCCAAGAGGAGAAAATAAATCTGCATCCATCCGATTTTCATTTCAAAAACCGAATGTATTTGTATATTTTCTCCGTATCATCCACATGGTAAACAATAAATGATAGTTAACATGAGTACATCCATATGACTGACACTCAGTCCTACTTGCACAGAAGAAATCGTAATTCATTGATTCCCTGACGAGTTCAATCTGTATCCCCCCGATGCATGGTTAGAAAATACATAAACTCTTTCGATTGATTATCATGAGAACTGTAGCAATATTGATAGTACCGTACAATATTTAAAAATTTTTTGTAAACGATTTCCGACAACCGCGTTGAGTAGCGATGTAAATGGATTCTATTCTCGATATGGGAAGCTCCACGAAGTCATTGTTCTCAGAACAGCGTTGAATATATTACAGAAACGAGGACTTCTTCCAATCTTTGAGGCGAATTTGATCTGACCGAGAATTGAATTGCGTGATTCATAAACTCCCAACATTCTATTTGAACAGTTACGGATCATGGCACTCAACAGAGTGGTTAACTGTCTACTTTCACATAGTCACAGAAGTAATGTTGGACGCCTTGCTTTTCCATCGCCAGTAGTAAAGTTTTCATGCTTCTACATGATGAAGGTTTGAAACATGTTGAATTTTTTTGATTTGTTTCAAAACAAGAATCAATCTATCTGTGATGAAGGGAATCGTTTGATTGAGAGTTTTTTCCGATAGACAATGCCTTTGTCATATACTGAATTTGCATCGTGTTAATCGTATTGCAAATAATTCCGATTCATTCATCTTCCTATGGATAATCAATGAAACGAGTTGTCACAATTGGGATTTTATCATGAAGTGACGTTGGATATATTATGCCCTTTATAAGGTTCAAATACGGGGGAAAAATTAATCAGAAAAAACTTCACATATCATTTAAATCTTCATCCACCTATCGTCTCGTCCCTCAAATTTGAGGATGATAACTGAATCAGTCTGTATCCCGTTCCACAAATCAAAATATTCAATGACTGCTCTCTGTGACGAGTTATGTGAGCTAAAATGTTGAAAACTGATTTGTTCCATATATTTATGTTCGACCTTTAGGACGAAACAGTGAATCCAATGCTGAATGGTTGGGTCCTTGGCGCCTATACAGCAATGCTCGGACGACTCTCTGCCGCCACCGCGGCGCTTGAAGCTACCGAAATACCATCAGTTCCATCAGATAGTGATTCAGAAATGAGCGACCAATCCTCGTGCAATGAGAAGTATTATTACTGCTCTCCTCTATTAATCAGTTATTAAAATAAAGATTTTTCTCCATTGAATGATTATTATTGAAGGTCCAGAGATAGTAGTCCGGTTTTGAACGCATACCGTGGCTATTCATGCGGCTCTTGTGAAACCGTCGCTGCAACAAGGCCGGCATTAAAGAAACACATCGTTGATTGTCATTCAGCTTCTTCTGCGAATTCAGCTACAGGTGAGATTGGTGATGCCCGCAGATGTCCCTCGCTCGGTTGTGATTTCACCAGTGCGTCGAGATGTGAGATGGAATCTCATGTTGCTGCTCATGTCGCTCAAGATATGGTTCCATCAGCCAAGAAAAGAACACTGGCATTGCAACGCGTCAGGTATAGGTACAGAAAGTATCTTCATTACGTCATATCATCCAGACTGATCGGTTGAACTTTTTTTGAGAGATTATTTATACATTTTCCTTTCCATTGAAGATATGAAAGAGAAGAATACAGATGCTCACTCTGTACTTACGCCTGCACCATAGAAAAGGCATTCCAGAGACATTTAAGGGCACATGCGAGAGGTACAGCACCGGAAACGCGAGTTAGTTGCGCTGTATGCGGTGCAGATAGATCATCCGAAGTGGATTTGAGTAGACACATGAGGAGGCATCGTGATGACAGATATTTTTGTTGTGACATCTGTGTGTTTCGTACCGTCCAACTGAAAAAGGTTCGTCAAAAATATTTTTGAAATACTATTTGACTGAAATGGAAAGGTCTTCGTCTAAGTGGATTGTTATAGTTTCCATCTCCAGGAAAATGAGTGTCCCAGCTTCACAACTTGCAGCGACTCATATTGAAAGGATGCTGAATATTACGCGGATAATATAACTCGTATTTTTCTCGATACTCAGTTTTCATTCCCTCTTTTTGAGTTGTCAACATTGTCACGTTCAAATTGAAATATGAAATTTTGCCCCTTGCTACTATTCTTTTTCTGTCCTCAATGCAAGAATGAATAATGCTACAGATCTTTTGATTTCAGTCCCACAGTATAACGAATATATAGAAAATGTTTATATCGATTCTTTGCAGCTCATTCAACATCGACGCATGCATACTGGTGAAAAACCACATTTATGTCCACACTGTGCTTACAGAAGTGCACGCCGCGACAATTTACGAAGCCATGTCCGCAGAGTTCATAAAAAAGAGAATCTTTATTGCGATACATTTAGTCCCCGAGGTATGTTGATGACTCCAACAGCTACAGACATTGAGTCAGTATCAAACCTTATGAATATTCCAGCTATATCTTCAACGAGTGATGAAAATGTGGTAGACTAACGAAAAGGTTGCTCGATCGAGAGTAATGGGCTCGTACGAGCAACCAATTTAAACGTCCTAGATACGTCAATAAAAGTTATAAATTCTAGAGAAGAAGAAGTCATCAGAAATTCGGTGACGTACACAGATAAATCGAAATAACTTTAAGTCAGATTCAAGCGATCGAATTCTTCGTCAATCCGTTGAAAACGAATGGAGACTCGAATAGCACTGTTACATCTATAGACTGTGTATTCGGTTTCAACTATATATTGGCTTCCGTCGAACTTGGTAAGATATAAGTTGGTCACTCCAAAGTTTGCCAACGTATCTTCATTTTCAGACGCAATTGTTTCAATAGATTTCGCTTCATTAGCCTGAAAGAAAACTGAGGTTGTGATCGCGAGCATTGGCACAATGACCAATATTCTTGTTGTGTATGAAACACATTCGAATTGTGAGAATTGGAATTCCGCACATCCGACAGTGTTTTCGGAAAAGTCATTCACGTTGCATTTTTTTGCTGGGAAGATATTTTCAGTTCGCTGTGAGTATTTGTGATGAGAATCATTATCTACTCGAGAATGACGAGAAAGAGCAACAATACTTAAGTAACATCTTTCCACATGCGATTAACTTCTGAATTATTTCGAAGAGAAAATTGAGATGAGGTTACGAAATTACATCTATCAGTGATCGTAGTATGTACTGCGATCTCTTTCCTGAACTCAAAAGAAGATGTCTGGATATTAATCCGGCTGTAACAATAATAGAATTGATCGAAAAATTATCATGAAGCAGTAGCATCCATTATCATTAACTCATATATCAACGCCTAAAATTACAATAGTCTGCTGAGGTCACGGAAATTAGTGGAACTTCAACTCCTAAATAAAAATCGCACGCAATAATGGCTTCCGTTGTAGTAACATGCTATCCATCTTTCCAGTGGTATCCATGCGATATAATATATACACATTCAGAACGAATCTCGGGGTTTGGAAATTCCCCAACTCATTTTCAAGTTTTTTCTTGATGTTACAGTGCAGATCGATGAAATTCCGCTTGCCTATCATAAGTAGGATAATTGTATAAAGCATGACTCTCTTGCAACCAAGCTCAAAAATTTCGCTTAGATATTAGAATAGACTTGTTGCAGTTCTGGCTCCCAATATTAATATTGTAATAGTCCGCACCGCACATTCTGATTTCTTCATAAGAATAAGACGGGAAAAATTAATCTTGTTCCTTCTGATTTTTGTAACTAACAAATTAACATTGTTGAGAATGATCCATGGCATATATTTTCACAAAATTGAATACTTTACGGAAAAGGTCTAAATTCATTTTTTGATGAGTTAACTCGAATAATCTGTATATTTTGTGAGTTCAAAGAATTCAAACTCACTCAATATCTATTTCTGAATTTTAAGAGCTCAAAAATAGCAGGCATTCAATCATTTGTTTATATTTGTATATCGTAAAACAATTTCTGCAAATCTGCATCAAATTCTTCTCGCTACAGACTTCTTCATCACTATTCGGATATCTCTGATGATATTCACGATCTATTTGAAACGAACTCTGCAGCGTTTGCGCATCTTCAGTGTGATCACCATATCCCTGAATCAAAACAACTTCACGTTCAGCTACATTGTTGGTTAATTTTAATGTTTCGAAAAATCCCAGACATTCTTTGAATGTATCATTATTGCACCACGTCAGAACGTCATCTCATGAAAAATCATATGGTAAATCTTCATTTGAACGGTTCTAACAAATTGTTTGAATTAAACCGATTTGAATAATTCTGATAACGATTTCAAATTTTCGTTAGCTATTTCGCATCGTTGATGCGTTGATTTGATACGTTCTCGACTCCGGATAGCCTCAACAATGTTTTTTTTATACATCTGCAGATACATCGCTCGTCGTAAGGCCGGCTCGTCAATACACTTAGATGCAATTAATGTTTCCATGAATTCCAAATTATTATCTAGTGTTTGAATAGCACATGATGAAGTATATCATATTTTAGTACGAAACAGTATGATGAAAATACAAATACAGCGTAAATCTTTCGATAGGATATTTCCTTTAATAAAGTCATCAGAAGACATAGTCATCAGTTTCTTTTTCAATCCAAGAGCAGAAAAACTTATGCTGTATTTCAATTTTTATCATTTCATTTTATACTAAAATATGGTCCATCTCATCACGGGTTATTAAGACACCAAATAATACTTTAGAATTCATGAAAACATTCACTGTATTCAACAGTATTAACCAACTGTTACGATGAGGACTGTATGGGTAGATGTCAAGAGAAAAATTGTTGAAGCTATCCGGAATCGAACACGTCCTAAATCGACGTATCAACGGTACTGGATAGCTTACAAACATTAGAAATCGTTTTTCGAAAAATTCGTTAAAGCCGTCCAAATAATGATACATTCAAAAAAGGTTTGGAATTTATTAGAACATTGAAAGTCACCGACGATGCAGCTGAACGAGGATTCGGTTCGATTGGGGGATATAATGATTACCTCAATAAAGATGCGCAACCATTGCAGAATTTGTTGCAAATAGTTCACGAATGGTTTATAATAATCTCGAATAGTTTCAAAATGGACATTATAATGATAAGTAAAATGAATAAATGATTGAATGGAACCAATCGTCTTTCGATTTACATGCTACAAGAAATTTGAGAGACGATAATTCCTACAAAGAATCCCTGAAAATTTCTGCTACTTTCGAGCTCTCGAAGCTCAGAAACAGAGATTGAGAGTGTATGAGTTCTCTAGACTCAAATGTTTATAGGTCATTTGAGGAAAACATTATTTTCAACTGTGGATTTTATTTTGACCTTACATGAATTCGGACTGATTTGACTCACCCAAAAATGAATCCATACTTTTTTTGCATAGCATTCAATTTTTTGATAATATATGTCATGGTTTGTACTCAACAACGGATGATTAATTGCATTAATTGCAAAAATTTGAAAGAACAAAAATAATCTCTTCCGTGTTATTTTTTATTCTTTCAAGAGTTTATATTTGAACGGGTTTTAATACCTGAACGAAACTTTCAAGTTTGTCGCCGGGGGAGATCATTTTTTGCTCTCTGAATCTTCCTCATCAACAGGTATATGTCACAGTTCTTATGCATCACTCAATCTCAATGTGAAAGTAAAATTTTTATTCCAAAAGTCCAAAGTTCCAAGTCCAGTTCCCATTCTGTGAATCAATTGATAGATCTACCAAAAAACAAAAAATATTTAGATATTGAGCAATTTTTTATTTATTCGGGTTGTATTATCGAAACATGAGAGATCGAAACTAGGATTAAAAATTGTTGACACGAATTTTTGGAATGATGGTGAAGGGACGTAGTCTGTTTTACCATAAGTACATTTTATGAATTAGGTATGCAATATGAGTTTACCTAAACATGTATACTGAAATGGCGATAAACAAATTTCGGCTCAAAATTGAGTCGTTGATTCGGGAGAAATGTCAAAAATTCACATTCACAAGCATTTCTCCGTCACGATTCTACATTCTAATGCAATTTTTATGACGGCTAATTTAGTATTAACATTAACCACGTTGCCTCTATGAACATGAACTCTCATTGCGAAGAGTGACTTTCCTTTCGATGATATTAAGATTCTCATGTTAAATTTATTGAAATTGCACTGCATAATGAGATTGAGACAGGAAAAAATGTCAGGAGGTATTTTTATGCCAATACAGAACTCCATGTCGACTCCATAATAAAAGCATCATTTTCATTTTAAACATTCTGGAAACTCTTCCATACACTTGATGATATTAGGGATATTTTGTTATCAAAACTGTCTCAGAGAAATTATTTGTTATTATCTGATATAATTTTCCACCACTTTCGTATAGGACAGCGTGCGTGTTGGTATATGTATCCGCCCGTCAGTGTATAAATCATACATTCCACTCAATTTTAAAAAAAGTTGAATACTCGAGCATATTTATAGTGTTATTTTCTACATCACATTGAATTTTGCGTATTAAATCTGTGGCTCACAAATGACATTTCACGTTGTTTCGATTTCAAGAAGGATCGTGAAAATTCAGATTCGTTCAGTTCAGAATTACTTCAACATTCGGAATATAATATTATCTAATAGCAACGTTTTCGAAGAGTTATTTCTCATGAAATATCGGAATTATTTGACTGCTTAGTTTTTGTCTTTTTCGTAGTTGATAATCTGAACTCTTGTAAAACTTGACTGGAAAATTCCCACAAAAATTCATCAGATTATAGGAAGCGTCTCCTCCTTGTGAATACTGCGAAATTCGTAAAAAATTCACACGTCAATGTTAGGAGTTACATTCATCAATTCAAGACACCCCTTCATTATCTCTCGTATAAGTGAAGTTCATTCTAGAAAGAGTAAGAGAAAATGATGAAAGTAATTGCATATTCTTCTGGAAAATATTAAGTGAAGTAACTGCGCGAAAGATTTCAGAATTCGATATGAGCAGTTTATTCGTACTACGTTCATTCTCGAAATCGGAATTCAATTTGTCATATGATAATTTGAATGGTGAAGGAGGGAATGAAAAAGTTTACGCTGATGTATGGTGCTAAAAATCTTAGACTGGCGAAGTAAGTGCAAGACTGAAATGCAAAGTCCATGGCGGTCACTCCAATAGCCGCCATTGTGATACGATTGAAATCTTTATTATATGAAGACTGCGATTATTATATTTCAGACTCCTCGTTCGCATCGATTGCATTGTGTATATATTGGGAATCGATGCCGAATCATTCTCTCAAGTTAAACGGGGGAATGCACGAAGAATGAGTGAATAAATCGATAAACCTATAATTATCGATCGAAAGACTGAACATGAAAAAATGACGATCCCTGATTGGAGCATAGAATTAAAACCGTTGAATTTCGATAGATTATCAGTCGTGAAAATGAAATTAGAATCAATCGGATTCAATTGGGCCGATCAGAGAACTTTCGAATGTTCACCATGTGTTGTTCATATTCAATTGGAGTTGCTCAACAGGGATCAAGCATTTTTCGGATGTGGGAAACGGATTGTCGAGGACTCTAGTTGAAAAATGGGAAGACGGTGCTATTTATCAACGATTATTCAATGCATGTTTGATTCATCCATTAATACCTATTGTAAGTTAATTCGATATCATTAATAAGGTTTCAAATCTTTTGATGACCATCGCAGGGTTTCAATAGAATGTACTACTCATGCCTGGTGTGGGATGAGAATGGAAAAACTTTTTACAATTAACTAAATATGCATTCATGTGTGTATATATATATATATAT
>JABMBR010004542.1:0-23844 GCA_018881525.1 Meteorus sp. PSUC_FEM 10030008
TGTGGATGTTGTGGATGTTGTGGATGTTGTGGATGTTGTGGATGTTGTGGATGTTGTGGATGTTGTGGATGCTGTTGATGCTGCGGATGTTGGGGATGTGGATGTTGAGGGTGTGGATGTTGCGGATGTTGCGGATGTTGCGGATGTTGTGGATGCTGTGGATGTTGAGGATGTTGTGGCATTGCTGCATGATACATTTGCATATGAGGTGCATTAGGTGGCAATGTAACACGATGAGGTGGCATAGGACCACCAAATGCTGGCATCGGATGATGCGGATGAACGAAACTATATGGACCAACAGGATATGGTAATGCAACACCAGGTACCAACGTCGTTATCGACGGATGTTGAGGGTATGGTTGCGGCGGTTGTGTACTTGTGACTACTACCGCTTGGGTTGGCCCAGGCATCATTTGCCCAGTGTTCAAATCGACTTGACCTGGTTCCACTAGAATTGCTCCATTTGGATCGAGTTGAAGATGATCATGAGGTGCATCGTCTTGCTGTTCTCCACCTGGTGTATGTCTCAGATACAATTCATACCAGTATTTTGCAACTTGGAATAATACTTCGGGATATACACCTCCGCCCTTAGCAGTGTTTTCCACTGTGATACAAGCTTTTTCCAACATGAACTCACTTTGTTCTTTACACTAGAATACAGAAAAAGTTCCATTAAACTTTTTGATTATCAATGCTGAAAAAGTCTCATAGAAGTTTAGAGAATGATGACAATCGTCCTTGAAAAAGAGTTAACAATGATAGATGAAAGAAAGGAAAGTGATAAATCCATTAAGTAACCAGTAAATCACCTGTAATATTGCGCGTTGTATCTCGTTGGGGTTGAGTGCATGAGCATGTGGCAGGCATGACAACGCCAATTCAGCTGCTGCCCTGACCATATTAGGATCACTACCGCGTGATGATTTGTCAGCAATACTGACAGCCTCAGGTGGAGTCAAATGTCCTTCCCAACTGTCAATAAGGAACCAAATTGCTGGTGCACCAATCTCCATTGCTTGACCAGTAATCCACGACACATGACTCGAATATGTGCGACTCAACCAATTGGGACTGACACAATTATGCAATCCAAGAGCATAGAGACCAATTTGAAACGCACATATATGCAACACACGATGAGGCCCGAGATGATTCTGATTTGTGGACGCTTGCGTGAATAATGATGTTGAACTATTACCACCAGCTTTCACCAATACTGTTTTAGCCAATTCACACATAAAATGTGCACCTGCTTCAGACGGTTGATTCGGTATAGATGGATACACTTTCTTGCTTTTGTACCTATAATTAGAACGTAGAAAGGAAGTCATTTGATAAGAAAAATACTTGGAGAATCATTGGGTTAGTTTCCATAATAATTTCATTCTTCGCTTGCCTGCCTAACCTCGTTTCCTTCGTTCTCGTTGATACTGGTGGTTGAGTTGGCTGCGGTTGTACAGTCAATGCACTCACACCCGACTCTAATTCAGCGCTAGTACTGCTATGTGGCCGTGAGCTTGTTCCAGCAATACCATCACCAGTAACATTTGCATCAGTGCCACCTGCCAATGGTGATGAACAAGCCTTTGTACGTCGGAAGTTCGCTAATTGACTTTTTGTCGGTGGATTGGAGCTATAATAACTGCTAACTATTGGCGATTTTATCAATTGGTGAACTTCACGATCCAACAGTTTGTCCATTATTTTCGCAACTTTCGTTGATTCATCTTTGTAATGAACAAGAAGCGTTATGGCAAGATCACCACGTTGACGACGTGTACCTTCGCATAGTAGAGGGTGATCAGCCTCGCTAACATTCGCTTTCAAACCCAATGCCGCAACTGCCGCATCAAATCCAAGATTTTCATACTCTTCATTGATCAACACTGACCACTCACTCTTCGAACGCGGAGTGTTCAATGCATCGAATATCAAACTAGCAAGCATTATCGGTAACAATGCATGACCTCGTGAACGTAAAACACCATCACGTAATTGCTCAGCGCGCTGTTTTATCATTGCCAATTCCGCTGGTCCCAATGGAATACGTTTAAGCAATCCAACTAACTCGCACTCCTGATGGGCTAATTTAACCTCCAAAGGTTTCGTACTAGCTGGCGGCCGTGCCATTTCCAATCCGAAGAAGCCAACTCTGAAAGCCAGATTGTGATGCTCTGGATTTTCCGCCAACACCGTACATAAAAATCCACATTTAGCTAATGTCGCAGATGCCAAGCATGTTAATTGATGCGATGCGGGATTGACTGGTGGCTTCTTACGTTTTCCCTTGACCAAAACGGGTGGCACTTCGATCATTAAATCTGGCGGGTGTGAAAGAAGCTCTTCGGCTAACTGAACGCCAAGTATACATGCTTCGCGAGTGTGGCCATGTGCATAAAGACCTTCTGCTCTGGCAAACAAAATATCCCATGGATCTTCAGTTTTTTTGAGATTGTGGAAAACAGAGTTTGCATTTGCTCCGTTGCTACCTTCATGTTTAGTATCTTTGCTAGTATCATTCACATTAACATTAGCTGCTGCCTTGGAATCGTAATAATAGAAATGATATTCATCACCGGATGGACTGTCGCTACTCGACGACGAACTTTCATCCTTTGATGGTCGACGCGATGGATCTTTTGCGTCATTGTTACAGTCTTGAGTGCGTGTTATGGCCGCACCATTAGTGTTGGTCGAAGTGTTAGCATTAGTTGTCACCGATAACTTTGAAGGACCTGCAATACCAGCTGATACGCCTGCAACAGCATCGCGACAATCATTCATACTTGTCCTAACGGGTACGCTACAACCACTACTACCAGCGCCATCACCACCATCACTAACACATTTTACATCATTGACAACTTTATTGTTACTACTGTCACTACTATCACTGTGAGTATCAGAGGATACATTCGAACAATGCTTTTCAGAACCTTGAACGTTCTTCAAACTCACATTACTATTTGAAGAGGACTCACTGCCACCACCTTCTTGTGAATCTGTATCGCCACAATTGTTCAATTCACCATAACCACGTCGGACCAATACAACCTGTGACGGCAAAGGAAAAGGTGGGATATTTGGGATATCACCGTCGTTTTCACAAAACCCTTCAGAACTAACACTACTTCGATTTCCATCGTTGCCACCGTTGTTACCACCATTGTTACGAGAACAAAAAATGGAAAATTCACGGGAATTTAATCGTTTACGATCCATAAAACTGAATTCTATCAAACCAATGTTGTGTGGCCGCCGCGTATGATGGTGAGTGTTTAATGTTTGACAATTTAATACGGCAGCAGACGAATTAACTTGGTTTACTTCAGTTCTTGTATCGCCTGCGTGACGGAAACATGTAAACGGACAATGATACATTGGATTACTACCAGCTGTATATGTTATACCTGGCAAAGTATATTCATCCCAATCAAGATAACAGGCTTCGAGCGCTGGTTTGAATCCAGTAAAGACTTCAATGTCTGTTTTGAATGGATCTTTTTGTCCGCCACCATGATTACGATTTTGCGTATTATGCGATACTGAGCCTCGACTTTTTGTTACTTTATCAACAACTTTCATATGCCATGCGATGAATTGTCCATGTAGCATATCGCGTTCAGATGGTGATAATCCAGGATTCAATGCGGCCAATCGCCACAATACAACAATTTCATCACACAATGAGGAACACGCGTGTTGCGATGCATGTGCATTATTATTCATACTACCATGTTTACCGCCGCCATGACCGGTGCCATTCAATGATGCAACTTTTGTATTGAACCACCATACAAGAAATTGTTCACACGCCATACACTCCTCAGTTATTATTTCCAATAACGGAATAGCATTACGATCTGTACGTTTGAACATCTCACGGACGATAGATAAAAGATTCCACATGCCTTCAGGCTCACGTCCACGCAATGGTCGCAACAGTGATGACCATTCAGTGGCTGCCGGTGGTGCTGTTGTACTCAAATAATTAACATCGCTAAAGACCATTGGCGCTGGCACACAAAATTTGATTAAAATTTTTTTAATATTTCCATGCAATGTTTTCTCATCAAGATACCATGAAGTTTGATCGTGCGCAGATGCACCAGCGGTCGGATCTGGTGCACCACAATAGCTGTTTATTGCGCTTGGTTGACTCGACAATAATTCGTCCAATAAGCGTTGGGCAGTAGGTAGAATTTGTTGTGGCAATTCGCTGATTAAGTATTGGGCAAACTTTTGTAATTGCTCCCGATGCAATCGTGATAGTGATTCGCTTACAGGCGCACGAAGACATACTTGTGTTGGTAAATGAATTCGATGAAGTGAAACGGCAACTACATGCGAGCACCAATATGCAGGCGACGAGCAGGTGCAATTGCATGATGTTATTCGGCGGCGATCGAATGTTACTGCAACATTATAGAGAGTACGGGCGCCACCTGAAGCCGTACACACCTGGACATTCACGCTTGCACTCAAATGAAAACCTGTATGACAATTCAACAATGTAAAACTTCACAATACATTTTCAAGATTTCCGAAATGATAAAATAGTTGTGTTTGATATTTACCGATTTGTAAAGGATCTTTAACACTCCGTGAACGGAATAAATGTTCACCCTTTTGGAATTCATCGGCGCTGCCATTCGCCAAACATGAATATAGTCTAATGTCCTCCTCGTTGTCAGGGAAACTCCAGAATGCTATCCTTAGTTGGAGTTGTTCTGGTACCGGTGGATAAACGTGTTCAACCAATTCGAATGGAATGTGTGAGGCAACACATCGTGCTGATAATTCACACAGAGTTGGCACTGTTTGTCCATCTGTAATTCAAGAACTCTAATTAATACGCGTTTTCACAAACAATATCCACGCACAGATGTATTGCAGGTTTCTCTTAGTACTGCTCATAAGACACAGACAGATGTCAGAATCTTATCAAGAGTAATCAATGTTAAAGAAGTTGTATCCAGAATATATTTTATATCGAATATGACGAAATTTTACCTGAAGATACCAATCAAGGAAACGAAATACTCGACCAACTGTTATATCACAATTCACGCTCCTCCTCCCCAACACCTTGATAACCAAGAATAGAAAAAATTGCGATATATAAAAAGACATCCAAAATGGAGCCCGAAAACTATGACCGCACACTTTTTCGTAGCAGCCTTCAATGTTATATGAAAATGGATTTAATTTCATCACTGTGGTTCTTCCTTTCTCCTGTAAACTGTCAGCGAGATGATAAAGGAACCGATTAATTGAAATACCCGTGGTTCAAGTTTTGCAAGAATGGCGTTCCAAAAGCCGTTAGATAACAGTAAAAAGAATGGAAAATAAGAAAAGTTCATGAAAAATGTCATTAACACTACCATGGAACTACTACCCAGAGTCACACGTAATTAAAAACTCGATCGAAACATTATCCTTTCTATATCTTTTTCTCCCTTCGTATTATTTCCGAACTTTGATGTCGGACTTTTCAATACAACGAAGATGAGTCGCTGGCAAATTGTTCGAGTTTCAGTGAAGAGCAGGAAAAAATGCAGAAGAGGAGAGAAAAGGAGAGCTTGTACCTCGGTGGAGAATTATGACCCTTGACTTTTCTCTGGGAAAACAGTGGCGTCAGATACTAAATCGAAATCCAGCCCGGTCAGAAATCGAGTATACAGCATCACAAACATTTTATTTTTCATGTATGTATAGCTGTACAAAATGGTGAGGAAAGTAGTAGTGATGCTGTTGTTGCGGATTCGACTGAGAAACAATAATGCAAGTAAGAAAGGTGGGGAGGTAGTGAGCAAACCGCTTCCGAGAATAATTTAAACACGCAAACTCCTCGCCGACAAAACGTTAATTACGCTGGATTCTAGAGAATAAACAAGCACAGTATACAACACAGTCTGTTGAAGATGCACATAATGCTAAACCAAAGAATGCATATTCCTGCTGGCAAGAATTTTCGTGAAACAAATCAATTGCTAATGAAAAAGTATTCGCATCCCGAATATACGAGATGAAATTCAACACAGACGAATTTTTCGCGATGACTTATCAAATTGTGAACCAATCATTGATGTATTCAGAATCAGATTGATGAGAATCGAGACGGAAAAAAGTGAGGAGGATTAAAGGGATTTCATAAAACGGAACGATTCTTCGTAATACCGCAAATGGTGCATGAATATTCAAGCAGTTAATGGAAAAGGCTCAATCTTCATCCCAGTTGATCTTGATAATTCCCCACTTGCTCTTTCTTCATCAATGCCACTTTTTTTCTTCAAACTATTGTCCTTGCATTTCCTTCTCAACTGCAACATCAAGCTCAAGTCGATCACCATTAACAGGAATAGAAAAAGTTATTTTTCGCCACCTACTCTACTTTATTTGTGTATTCATCATCTTTTTGACATTTTGGTCCAAAATTTCATAGTGAACTTGGAAGAGCTTGATCAAGAATAAAGATCACGTCGCATGGACCAACGAGCGCAATCATCTCCTACAGACGTAGCAACATCATACCTTTCTCAAAAGAGACTTCCGGGAAGGTACGTGATGGTTGCACACTCAAATGAGTAAGTACAGACGCAAGAAACAAGGAGAAAGGAAATTAAAGTGAGGACCGGAAAGAAGTGAATTTATTCGTGAGAAGTTTTTTCACATGTTCATTATGATCGTGGACTCACTTCTACTCTACACGCATTCATTGAAAGTACGTAAGTATATACGAACATATTAAATTTTCATTTGGAGATTGAAAATGAGATTAAAATAATCAATTTAATGTGCAAGAATCGTTACTATAGAGAACCGTTTCATTCATACCTCCACTCGTACCTCCATCTAGGATGTCTTCCAACGAGAAAAAAAAATCTCCCGCTCAATAAAATGGATACAGGCGCGCACTCTTACAGAAGTGAATTTATAAATACTCTAATTTTCACTTTTTCTATGATGCATTGGACACATGCAGTACTTTGAATAGAATCAGGCGATGAATATTGCCTTTGTACGTGTTTTCTGTGTCATGTTCACGCATGAAACGCAAGGCAATTTGTTACATATGTGAGAACTTGCACTGAAACCATTGCAACATCCATTTAATGTACACGAATAAATATCAAATGGTGAAAGAAAAGGAGAAACTCGTATGGGTATTGCAGTTTTCAGAACCGAAACGGCGAAGAAGAATATGAAATATCCCATGCAATATTCGATGAAACTAATTTGTTTCACATTGATATGGTAATGGTAGATGATCAACGATTCATGAGTAGTGAAAACCAGTCTTGATTCATATGAGGAATTAAATCACATATATGTTAAGACTCTCAATTATAAACGTATGCGTATATGTACAGACAGTGAATGCACATCCAAGTATATTTCACCGTATCGTTGAATATATTCTGCGCAGTTGTGAGCATGCTAATTAACTAAATAGCTCCATTTCTCGTGATGGGACTTGTGTCAATCATCAATTTTCATCCGAGATGTAAAAAAAAAAGTGAAAACTAATTATCTATGTACACATCTATATAACAACGCATCGGTCAATGCACTCTGAGACGTGTTTGTTTCCATCATGCGCACATGTTAGACTCTGTGGGTGAGTCATTCCTAATGCCAAGTGTGGTTGTGTTGCAGTGTTTTATTCTTCAGACGTTGAAATGGAAAAACAAATTTTCATCGATTCCCAAGATAACTCAGTCCTCCTCTCCCTTTCCTTACAATTTTCAATAAATGAATATCATAGGGATGAATTTCAGTTTAAGTGATTCATGTTTCTTTGTTAGCTTCCCTCATATTTTCATGTCCTTATATAGAGAAATTCTCAATTCAGCTACATCTCACATAAATTTTCATCATCAGAATTGGATATAAAGATATGAATTGCTTAATATATACATTCACCAACGTCGACCACACGACGACCTGCAGAAGACGATTCTCAGAGGCAAAAAACGACTCATCATCCGGGTTTACAGCTAACCATAGTGGACAGACGTGAGAGAGGTAAAGAAAGAGGGAAGTGGTGAGAGGAGAGGAGGAAAGGCATAGGTAGGGATAATGATGTTCTCAGAAGTTGCAACGGTGCGCGGTTCGGATCGTAAACTTGATGCGAAACATTCAAAGGATATCCTCGGTGGCGGAGAACGTGAATCAACTGGTGAAACCATTTTTCATTTCGTAATTTCTGCTGTTTACTTTGTATTCAAACAAACTTCATCTTCACTTTTCATCCTATACATCATGGGAAATTTTCATGGAATTTCTCTCGTTGTAGTTGTTGCATTAAAATCAGTTTTACCCGTGGCAGAGCGAAGATGATGACAGAGGGAGATTGCACCAAAGAAACCCGGAAATATCAATAATCGCGATGCACAGGAAAACCCGAATTTTCTTTCGAAATAGAAAAGCATCTCTTTTCCTGAGTGCTCTATATGTTAAAAAATGTTTTCTGGGTGAAAATGTCATGAAGTCAGAATGTGAGCACAATTTCCGTGATGTTCTTCACAATGTCGGGGTGAAAGTGCCTCTCTTCCAACTGATTAATTGTGAATCTTGGTACACTGTTACTCCAAAAATAACTTATTCATAAGAACTCAGTCACTGTGTGTATTTACGACTCTACATCGATGCCTTCTCACATCACATTTCAACAAAATGGGATCTCTAACAAACACAATCGAACTAACGTTTTAACAATGAATTATATTTCCATCTTCTTTGAACCACAGCATCCTCACAAACCCAGAACAAAGACATATCTATTGATGACATATTTGTATCTGTCAGGAAAACATCAGCAGCTGGACGCTTTCAATATGACCCGTGAGAATGGATTACCTAGCCGTTACACAGCAAATTCATTTTATTTTTTTCTACTTCCAATTTTTCGTTTGGTTGCTTTTTATCCACTCGATTTTCCCGCCGAGCGAATCCAACGAAACGCAATCGAGAATGAAGCAAAAAAAATGCAGTAGTATACAATGAGAAACTTTATAGCAATCGCGTGCATCAGCATTTTGTTTAGTCTACTCTATGGGACGCAATTCGACGCACATTGTGTGGTACATATAACAACACCTGTGATCTCTGCAAACCTCATTGCGACAACAGAGACAAATTCAATCGAGTGTTTCGTACACAATGCAATATACACATTAATTCTTCTCTCTGTATCTGAATAGAGATCGAAAATTTCTCCGGATTTCCGATTTCTCATAAAATGTTTGGAGGAAATATGATAAAGCAATAAATCGCACAGACTGCTCCATCGTAACAATTATCATTAGCGAAAATTCAGTGTGCAGGTATTACAATCGATCTGGAAGCAACGAACGAAAGCCCCCTTGTTGATGCTCACGGTTTAGTTGCATCTCTCGCTTGATCGTGAATCCACACAACTTCATGTTCGCTATAGCATAACATTAATGGCCCCCAGATAGCTCTGGATCGTTTTATATATCCCATAGCAGCAGTGGATCGATGCGGTTACCCATAGCAACGCTGGGCTTCCCTACAAAAGGGATGCGGGGATACATCTCAATGCGATCCCTACCCTTCGCCACCGCGCGCTCTCCCCTTTACTATCCCCACCAATCTATCTCATACCGCCCCCTAACTCTTGCTCACTCAATGCTTCACTCATTTTCTCCCGCATATTTACTTTCTCGATGTCCTTATATTCTCTTTCGTTTTGACAATATATATACGTACCATGTACACATACAAACGCCATCACACACACGGACATATATCCAGTTTTCCCTTTCCATTCGCCGCGCTCTCGTCAGATATAAAAAACGGTTATTCTATTTTATTTTCATTCTCCTCGTCCCGAAGTTTTTTCTACCAAGAGATGGTGATATCCACCCACCACTCTCTTTCTCCGCAACTCGCCTTCGCCAGTCTATGTCAATTCTCTATCGCCCCGCCAACCCTTCTATCTGCTCTATTCCTCACTTCTTCTCAACAGTCCAATCACTTTCACTGGCCCATACCCTTTTTCGTCATTTCACTTCACCGACTCTTTCTTTAATAATCGACTGGATCCTTTGTTCCTCAACATCACAGTACAAAAAATAAATCGATCCCTTTGTGTCGCCCATCGAGACGGTCCCATTGATGAAGAATTACGAAATTTTTTTTTACCTACAGCGATTAATCGTAGTGCAGTACATATTCATATATATTTTCAATGTTGGATGACTATTCTTGATTTCGCAATCGTTTTCATAACAGGAAGATACCTCTAATACTACCCTATCAATATTAAAGAATATGATCATTTTTCTCGAGTGCTTTTTGATAAAGTTGCATTGGTGCAATCTATCATCATCGAATCTGTCAACATTGTAAAAAATTCCACGAGTATCCTTCGAGAGAATTCAACGACGTCCGTTGTTTCAAAAAGTTCCGCACAGGAATTCACAATCAAAAGCCCTGGTTTGTATGTATATCTATGTTTATATATCATCACTTCTGTGTTTATACATGGTCCTTCATCTTATTTCCGTGAAGACAATGACCTTGAACCCACCAGCTGGGCGTGAAGGTTCACACTGCAACAATATCCAACCGTCTAATGGGGATGTGAAAGAAAGGGCGAACATAGATACGATGGTGAAGATCGAAGTGACGTGAAAAAAAATGTACGAAGAGAGGCGACTCCAACGTATGAAGAATCCCGATGAAAATACCCGCTTTTTCACGCACATACCAACTTGAAACGCGAAACTAAATACAAACTCTCTGGACTTGGCAACCGAATGGTACTTGAATTGGTAATTTGAGTAATTCCACGAAATATCTAGAAAAAGATATGGATAACTATCAACACCATTCACAAACAATATTCTCAATTCTTTCTTTTTGTACTTTTTTCTCTATTAAATATACATAAAAAAACCTCTTCATTGTGTTGTTTCGTGAAACGTACATAGGAAAACCATACGAATCGCAAACTGGAACCCCACTCAACGCCCATATAGATATCACCCTACAACATACGTGAGATTATCCGCACCTGCAACGGTCATGTACGCACCTAAACATGTTCGTATCGAATTGTTTATTCATGTCCCGTCTACTGAAAATACAGTTGTACATCTCAGTCTTTACCTACTCCGATACATATGTGACGTGTCCACATAGATGTATGCATAAACTATAGTCCATTTATATTTTCATGTGATAAAAATGATAAAGAAAAAGGTGGAAGTAATTTTAGGACATTATTTGCAAGTAAATTGAAACAATTCGAGAAACGTCGAGCTGCAATTCCACTATAACTTGGTTTTATAAGTACTGTGGGGAACCTTCGAGTTTTCCTATATCATCGGTAAAAAATTATATTTTCAGCAGAAAAAACAAGCCAATGTCACACTCATGTATTCGCATACTCATGACAACACACAGAACTTCGTCCATTATATTAACAGAGAAACCTGAAAAATTAACAAAGTCTCCGAAAACTTTCGAATCACAAAAATGAAATCGCCAAAGACGTTGGCACCTGATATTTTCTTTGCCTTCCTTCTCTACAATTCGACGATAGAATTTGATATGAGATGTTAGCCGTATCCTACACCACAACCTCTTTCTTCAATCTCCCGCCGATCCTGCGTTCTATTATTTTTCTTCCAGCTCTCCCTCTCCCTCTTACTCTTTTCTTTCGTAGTGTAGTAAATTATTAGTTTCAAAACCCGCCGGATTTTTTTCAATTTATTTGGGTTTCCAGTTGAATCGGTTCAGACGTTGAAAGACAGGTGGAACACGCATCGATACTGACCTCCGACATTCTCCTTGGCTTTAATACTAAATGCGAACCGAAACAACCAGAACCGCGAGTTGAACGGCCCCCAAAAGTTCTGCGAATTCAGAAAGAACTCCTATGTCTTGGTCCATTGATGAGTCTAACCAAGGATGAAACCATGAAAACAAATAACCTCGAACCCATTTTACAAGGGATCACTTTAGTTTATGTCCCAAATGAAAATGAAGTCACCCCGCAGCAGTCAACAGAACCGTGGAAAGAGGGAAAAATTGTATGAAAATAAGAAAAGAGAAAGGAGGAATACGGAGACCGCGAATGAGGATAAAAAGAATGGTTAATGTGACAGATATACCAGGTGGTGCATTGACTCAGGATAAAACCGGATGCAGACTACCTGCGGGTCCTTTGTCCTCATCCGCAGCCGTGAATGATATGCCAAGACAAATAAACATTATTGCAGTCCACAGTAACGATGCAGCTGATGAAAGAAGAGACCTACAATAACCGCAAAAAAGTGTGATACATCCGAACAGCAAAGTTAAAAATGGCGAGTGGCAAACGAGACTGCGAAAGTTTATAGGATGCAATTCATACGTATGTATAAATATGGTTGGTAATCCAGCAGGACCCCAGGGCCACACACACAGTACTGGCGCACAACATGAAACGGTACAAGCGTCCTTTCTCTCAAGGTAATATCGAAAACTTTTTCATACTATGGAGTCTAAATACACATCGCTACATCGAAATAGCTCCAATAATGCTCATACTCGATAACACAGAATTGATATTGATGAACTGGCAGTTATACCAGCGGGAATAAAGAGCCAACACACATTTGCAATGGCTGCGGCAATAACCGTAACACGGTGGATCTTTGAATTTATAGTGTCAAATTCAAACGCCGCAGTCCACCAGTACGAGGCGTTCAATTCAATTTATAGCTCATTATCAGAATGTAAACGATTGCGATCGATGATAATGTAGAGTTGATAAATCCATGAAACGACGACCGCTCGTTAGCCATCCAATTCTTGTATATATGTGGGCTCTCTGGAGCAAGTTCAAACTAACGGGTGCCCACGGTCGTGTCGTGCTTTAACTCTCTCTACCACAGAGTCCAACACTATTTATTCACCACTGATGGCCTTCTAAAAAGACAAACCCTCGCTTTTGTTTTACATCCCCCGTCGTTGCACTCATCCGGTTCCCATATCGAAATGACCTGTTGTTCAGTTACATGTTGCCAAAACGCAATGACATATTCACCGCATAATTCGGAAAGTATTCAATATACAACCTGGAATACGACGGAATTCATAAACCCACCAAAAAAAGTGCAATGGATGCTGCCCAATGCAATTACATATTTGACAAGCGACAACAGATCATATCCTGTCAATAGGATATACGTCCATGTATGGGTAGATAATCAAGAAAACAGTGGTGATGATAGTGTGGTGGTCGAGGAAAAAAAGTTCAGTGCGCTTGGGTTAAACCTCAACGATACTGCGCGCAATGAGCTCAAACAAATACACGTTCTTGAATATACACACACATGCACGTTACCATGCGTAAAAGAATGATGGCGCGCATGCACGTGTATATAACTGGTAACATCGACCCGGAGAACCTCACGCTAACCCCACCGCTCGCTTCCCCTCAGGTTGCCGAACGAGCCGGCGCTGTCGGCTCTTTGTCACCCTGCGGCCCGTGCCACCAACCAGCCTCGACCTCGCGCGCGCGGACTTCACATACATACGTACGCGCAATTATACACACATACGTGTCTACTCTCACTCACTCTCTTTGCCTGCATGTTTTTACTATCGTCATCACTTGTGTGCCACGGTCCAACTGGGTTTATTTTTTGTTTCATCCCGTCCGTTTCTTCTCCATTCCATATCTCATCGCGTTTTCCCAGATATGAATTGTACACTCCTCCCGCTAGGCATATCCACTGAATTTGGACGACGAATGGTAATAGAATGATATTCGTACCAATGCAACAGAACGGAGAACACATTTTGATCAGGAAATGTTCATTCCTATGAGAATCGCAACTCATCATTTTCCTTATACTAAATTTCATCAGTTTCTACGGTTTCGGTCACCCTCCAGAGCCCTCGCCACCCAAAACTCATTGCAAATCGAAACTTCCATCTTTTTCTGCTTTCCTAAGTACGCATCTATTTCCCCTACTTCCCCTCTTCCACTTTTGTTTTCTGCATCGCCTCCTTCCACACAGATTGGCCCAAGTGTTTCGAACAGATTCCAATCATTCAAACAAGCCAAGAGAAAAGTCAACGCAGTTTATAATCGTACAAGTCACACGAAATTGTTCATATGCATTGTCCTGAATTCAATTGATGTTTTGCGCTTGAACGGATCACGTTATAGACCCGCCCCTTATAAGTAAACATCCACCATAGCGAATATCATGAACGAGAATGGGCTCTGACTGAATTTACATTGTAACTCCGAACTATCGACATTGTCTTGAATGATTCAGGTAGTGCAAGTACGATTATCGATTCAGGTCATGTATGATGTACATACTTCCGCTGTTTTCACGTTCTCCACTGCTTCGCAATTTCTTGTAACTGTGATTTCATTCCAAAATCCTCTGCACTCATTTCTCTGATATCTCAGAAACTCCTGAATTTTGGCTCCGCCTTGGATGAGTTGAGCGTAACTACCCGCCGGGAAGCATTGTGCATGCTTCATCCTGTCGAATTATTAACACTGTCACAAATTCATCCTACAAACTACCCTACACTTGAAGAATACGTCATTTGATATTAAAAAATTTGCCTGATCTCTTTTTGATGAATATTCTGTGAGGGTGAAAAATGACTAGAGATATTCCATCAAATCCGCTTCAGTGTGCAGCTAATAAATCACTTGTGAATTATTGAATATATCGTCGCTTCATTTCGATCTTCGTAGATTATAAGTCCTATTCAAATAATATGAGTCAATGACCAATACGTTGCTCGTGGATATACCGTACAGGAATTACGAATGAGGAGACAAATATCAGCTCTTTAACTTTCCCATATTCGCTCGTAAGATATTTCCTACGCGGACCATCATTCCTTCACCCCAAGGCTTGTGAAACCATCACAATTATGTACTTACTCATGTTGTCAAGAGTGGGGTCATGCGGAACGACTGAGTCATAAGGGCATTCAGCTTTTCTGTCAAGAATCCGGTTTCGAGTCTATTCAAAAGACTGCTGATAATTAGATAAATATGAATACGTAGCAATAACTGAACATGTTCACTTTTTCTGAGGAATTATACCAAACCCAAATTTCTATCAAGAGGTTTGGAACTATATAGTCTATATTTTTGTACCGTTCACAGGAAATCTTGTTGAAAGTGGGAGCACAACTCGAAAGAAAAAGGATATGAGAAATGACTTATGAGTCAAACCTGACCTTCATGAAGACTCGACACGCTGCGGATGAGGTTCGTTCTCATTGGAGGGAGCAATGGCTTGAGGCCAGAGCATTACTCGTTTTGAACTCGTAAAGACACGCGACCAACAGTATGCATTCATGTATGAGTATATATGGACAGAAATACAATCAGAGACATGGCCAATGTATGCAGCAAAAAATTACTGAGGAGTTAATTTAAGACAATGGGGAAAGTAGACAAAGGGATGGAGAGAAATTGTAGAAATGATAACGAAGGTGAAACCGATTTGGATCATGACGATAAAAAAAGGACTCGTCATATCCTCAAAAAGAAGATCATTTTTGCTAGACAAGACAATATCTTCAAGTACCAGTGACAGAGAGCCGTTGTCGTCTTACAAAACCGTCTCTCACATACACATGAGATTTCTGCCTACTCCTCCATTCTCCCACCCGTACACACTTGGTCCAACTCTTGATGATCGTTCCACAAATAATTCTTGGGTAACTCGTTAGTAGAGGATCCTCCAATTCTGAACACATATCGATAACTGTTTTCCTTTATCGAGAAGTTCCGGATAGGTGTACGACACAAAATTAGGATAATTCATTAATTTTATCAACATTTTATCTTGGCTGTGGATTCTGGATCATGAATAGTAAAGGGAAGAGAAGAATTGAATCTCTATCGCTGACCTTCTGACGATTTTTTCGAAACGCCAAAACCCGCAGGTGGTCTGCGCCATCCACGCCAGTTGTTAATAAGTGACTCAGCTTCACTACTCCAGCTGCACAGTGAGTCCTCTTCGAACCGATCCGAGTCCTCGAAGGAATAGCCATCTGCTTCAGCCAATGCCTCCTCCCAATCCTGAAGTGCTCTCGCCCGAACACCATCTTGACCACCTCCATTAGCACCTCCACCACCACCTCCAGCGTTATTGCCCGCCAGTTTTAATCGTCGTTTACGTTATCACGCGCGGTACTTACGGCCACGGCACTCGGACCACGCGTGGCCGCTTTCAATTTCTCACCGGCCTATCCCCAACCCCCCCCCACGATCTCCCCCCCTGATGACGCCACCGTCGCGACCTTCCGCAACCGCCTGTTAGAAGAAGAAGAAAAAAGATAATATAAATAGATATACATTAAATATACATTACGTTGAGTGATTCAAACACCCATCTTACGTATAAATGATACTCTGAGCCCATTCTATTGCACCTCACAAGAATCATTCATGCATGAGAGGCTACGTCAAACAATTCAAGCAGATGAAGAGACATTGCAATTACCGATCGAGACAACGTTGATTACCGATTGAGCCAAGATTTATTTTATATGACTACACACGAGATTGATTGATGCATTTGTCGATTCATTGTATGTGGTATGACAACGATGATGAATTTATATTTAACTAAAGAGCGAATATTCCCTGAGATGACTAATCTTACCAGCGAACTCTATGCGGATAGATTCGCTGGAAAATGACACGAGAAAACTACAATTTATGATCGCAGTCTAAATATTTATAGACGACCATTTCGAAAAAATCTAAAAACTGCACGTTTTATACAGAACATTACTATTTCAAATCCCAGGATAGAATAAAATTCTAATCGACTTTTGTAGTACGGTTTCCATATTTACAGATCAACAGATTCCCTGGAATATAATCACCCCTAGAAATAATACTTCATGCACTTCGAATTTTCTTCATTCAATGTACTATGTAGTCTTTCTGTGATACAATCACTTTGATACAACATAATTTCATAAACTGGGATATTACAATATGAAACACGAAGTGCAGGAAACAGAAATTTCCGTAAATCATGAATATCGTCAGTGCAGTCCGAACTGATTACTTCAAGTTTTCAGCAAAATATCCATTATTGTCAGAAGTTAAAGTCTATGATTTTAATAAGGGATGCTAATAATGGTACACACCACACATAGTGATATTCATATGCTGCGCGAATCTGTGATTGTTCATTCCTGTACTACTGTTTCTGTATACAAGAATAGATAGAAATAGAATGAATAAGAAATAATAAGCATGTAATGTAATACAAAACTACTTGTGACATTATCTTATACACAAAAGATTTTGCAACTTGTTTGTACCGAGAGAAAAAATATTTATATGTGTGTATATGTATGTGTATGTAACGACTGCGATGGAGAAACCTTGGAATAATCATTATCCCTCAACACCATACATGTTACCCTATCAGTCGATGATGGCCTTTCACTTAAATCACCAATGTAATTCGAATCCGTATTTCGATCAATGATATATACTTTCACCACGGTATGAAGGTTGAAACTACTCTCATTACCCCAACAGATTCGTCAAGGTCCAGCCTTTTATTCATCATAATGTACATGTGGAATATTTTCTTCACAATATGAGCCTACAGACAATTATCTCGATCCTATAATACTTCCGCTAGACGAAATTCTACCTGGATATCACACCATCATAGAGATATAGTTATATGTGTTTTCCCAAACATATCTCTTCGCTAAACTCGTCTCTATTTGTACCTTTTCTTCCCAACATCAGATATTGATTCGATAGCGGGTACGAAAACAAACCCGGGAAAGGAGCAAGAGTGATACGATAACCACCAACTAACCTAGAATCCGATAGCAATTATTGATTACTTTTTTCCTCATTCAGTCCGTCGAAATGAGTGCGTTGTCATCGGACTACGAGTGGCGCGCTGACAAAACAATTTTTTTACTGCCCTTGGGTACTACGAAGGTTCAACGGACGGGAACACAACAGATCATGAATGTATCCAATGTTAATGAGAAGACGGTCCCTCATTATCCTTATTTGTAGCATGGTCTCTCACGCAACCCTTTTTGAATAATCAAACA
This sequence comes from Meteorus sp. PSUC_FEM 10030008, assembly GCA_018881525.1. Classification (NCBI taxonomy): domain Eukaryota; kingdom Metazoa; phylum Arthropoda; class Insecta; order Hymenoptera; family Braconidae; genus Meteorus; species Meteorus sp. PSUC_FEM 10030008. The sequence goes on from JABMBR010004542.1 coordinate 18,115, forward strand.
AACGTACTCGCATATATATGACGATAGGAAGTAAATGAGAATTCACAATATCCGAGATTTTCATTTTCTGCCTATCGACAAATATTGGAATATCTGCCGTGAACATATGGGAACGCCATGAAACGGAAATCGAGTATTAGGAAGAGCACCTTTGGCGGGTCGACAGACTCGCGGGCGGAACTCGTACGACGACCCCAAATCCATTCTAGGGAGAGTACTCACCCCTCTTGATAGATCTCGTGGTCGCACACATGAATGCGAACACACACAAACACACTCCCATACACACAGTTCATCCACCCTACAATCGCTTTAACTCTTGTGTAGCATTCCACTACCCAACAAGAAATTTTAGAGAAAAAAAATCAAATAATAACTCGTATCAGTCTTCGAGGGGAGTTTGAAGCTCTCAATTCTCCTCAATTTTTTTTCCGTATCATCACTATTATCATTGATAGTCATTATTCAATTATCAATGAATAAATATCATAATAGTTTCTATTCTATCACAAAAACGAGTCTTACCTTTCTGTATACAGTTCCTTTGTCACAAGCGGTGCCCACACTACGATCCACCACCCCCTATGTATTTATCACTACTGTTATACGTGACAAAACCTGCAGAAACTCGCGCACGCAAGGAAACAGGGCCAGCTGAGCCTTCACAACCCGCCAGTTTTATTCTGTAATTTTATGTTTCGTTATTTCGCGTTGCAACATTAACACCTTACGTGGACTTTTACATCCAGGCCCTGATTGTTATTGTAGGTTTATTATTATGGTGATACAAATCGAATATTGACACATCCTAACGCTTAAAGTTCAACCAGCTTCTTTATGTAGGGAAGATCGCACACTGCCACACACTCACGGGCCTGTTTGTCTCTCGCCTACCCCATCGACAACAACAAATATGGCCGAGAGTGCGAGAGTGAGAGAACACCCGTAACCTCCTCCGTTTGCTCTCTGGCCCTGGACTACACGATAGGGAGAGTTGATATTTATCGTAGATGGCGCCACATTCACCTCCCAATTCATCCTAGTATTTGTTTCATCGAAGAGAATCAAAGAATAATTTGAAAGGAATCTGTGGAATGATGAGGACTGGATCACGCAATGATTACTCAATATCAAGCCAATGCCACATTATACATAATGAATTGTATTACTATGAACACTAAAACTGAAAAGCAAATATAAGTCACCATCACACAACTCAGTATTTCTCGGTATTTTTTAACGGTGAATGTTCGCAAAATTTATGTAATGAACCTTGCAACTCAATTAACGATGATATTCTTACCGGACAGAATGGCATGCAGTCATCCTGTTATGGATCCATGACCTTGCATTTTCTTAGAACTTGGGCGCGAAAGATCCTTCAAAAACAATTCAAAATAATTCTAACGTTGGCTGCTTGATCTTGGAGCTTTAATATTCGAACGCACGAGGGCCCTAAAATATCGCGCGAATTTTGATAACGAACTATTTGTACTAAAAATCAACAAAAGTTTAATTTATTATTGCGTTATTAATCATACGTGATGTGAATTTCTGAAAATTTCATTTAATATTCCTGCATAAGTAATCACGAACTGTTTCGTAGTGTATCATAATATCGATCTCGCAATCGATCAATACTGTACAGTACATGTGCGATAATGGCACATAGGGCTCGTTCAGATTCACTAAAATTTACTGAGATCTTAGCATATCCTATTACATATAATGAATGTGTTCAACCATAACATATATTGGGAGATATATGAATATATAGTATATATTCAGTCAGCACTGCTTAGAACTTAGTAAACCTGAACGAGCCCATACTGTGTATTCGCTGGGTGCGCAGTCATGGTGAGGAGGGCTGGCGCTGACTATCACTTTTACGTGTAAATCTTATGGAAAGAGCATGATTTTATGCCAATGGCGGCCACTGTAACTAAATTACTCCGTTTGATTTAACATAGGGAAAGCCCGAAAAATGAGGGCAGCACCCATCGTGCACCCGGCCAATACTGGATAGCGTCGTTTATCGACTGTACCGAAAATGGCTTCCTTTTGAGCTTCCTGTTTAGGTCGGTACATACACATAGCACCGAGTAGGTACGATTTTCGTGTTATATCTTTCAGAATAATCATTGCGATTAAAAAATAGTTTTACTTCTATTTACAGTTCATTCTGATTAATATAATGTAATAGAAAAGAGAATCAACTACCATATGTGATTAAAGATGGAAATGGATAATATTTGGATGGTGTTAGAAGATCATGTGTTTTCAAAAGTTGCCTGTCAGCGACAATTTTCTTCTACACCGCTGAATCCTCAAATATTCCTATGACGTGATAGTGTTGTGTCGTATTGAGACTATTATGATAGTTCCAATATTTGATTCTCCAATACTAACTTTTGGTTCTGTGAGCTTAATTTGCCTAACTCGTCAACAAATTTGTTACAGCAACAATGGCACCAAAGCGAGGCAAGGTACAGAAAGAAGAGGCTCAAGTATCCCTCGGTCCGCAGGTTCGTGAGGGTGAAGTGGTCTTTGGAGTTGCGCATATATTTGCAAGTTTCAATGACACATTCGTCCACGTTACCGATTTATCTGGCAGGTATGCACGAAATCCTCCACACCATAACATAACCTCAACGGACTACACGTTATTTTAGGAAAATTATTTTTTTATAAGTGCAAAAATAGTTCGTAATATTCATAACAGGACTGCGCAAAGAGATCAATCTTCTGCTTGACAATACGATGTAAAGTGCAGAAAGTTTGGTCTTATTTCATGATGACATTGGTCCGTTTTTGCAACTTCAGTTAATAATCAAAGGAGGATCGGGCTTGAACATTGAATAGAATCCTTCAATTATTTGAATAACTAGTCATTGAATGATCTATAACGGACGGTAGCACTCATTCGTTCATTCCGAAATCATACCACTCCAATCATGTTTATTCCTTTTTTGTCAATAGGGAAACAATCGCTCGTGTTACTGGTGGAATGAAGGTGAAAGCTGACCGTGATGAAGCTTCACCGTACGCCGCTATGTTGGCCGCTCAAGTAAGAAATGAATTCTTATATTCCAGTATGGTGATAACATGTTTTTCTCACGTGTACCTTGTGACCGTTGTCAAGTATAGTGGGTTGGGGCACACTCAAATATCGGGGTGACATACTAAAAATGTTTCTCTTCTTCAGTGTATCGAGCACACATGTGTATTAGTTCATGGAGTATCAAGTCGCATTTTCTAACATTGAAAATTATCCAATTCTTTGTGCAGGATGTTGCTGAAAAGTGTAAGACTCTTGGTATTACTGCTCTTCACATTAAACTACGAGCCACAGGTGGCAACAAAACAAAAACACCCGGACCTGGTGCACAATCCGCACTTCGTGCTCTCGCTCGTTCAAGTATGAAAATTGGTCGAATTGAGGACGTCACACCGATTCCATCCGATTCTACCCGCAGGAAGGGAGGTCGACGTGGACGCAGGCTATAAACTAACATTACAGTTTCATGTATGGTTTATAACCACGTCGATGGATATTTAATAAAGATTATACTCCCGAATTACTAATTCCATGTTGTAATTTCAATTCATATTCGCATCCAATGAAGGAAAATAGTCAATAATACATTATACAATGATTATCAATAACTTATTAGGCGGTCAGACGATCGATATTTTGATCATACATGCGATAGGTATTGTAACATTATTTCAAACTTTATTACACAGTTTATCAAGCGTAAGAAATAACTTTACTTTCAAGTCGACTTTTTGTGGGGTTTTGTGTTCAAGCGTCGCAATTGTGTTAACATATCCATATTGCATGACGAATCCAATAATTACGGGTTCATCTTCTTTACCCTTTTCAGGATCATACGGCATAATTTGTAACTTAAGTATAGCTTTGTTGCCTTTTCGCCATGTCACTAACTGTGGATCATCATGAAAACTATGAGTGTCAACAATGTCATCATACTCAGCTGCGTCGTCACGAGGCGGTAAAATTAACGGATTGGAAGGTAATTCTATTGATGCACTTGGAATAATTCTTATTGATTTCGGATCTTCCATTACCATCACTTGACGAACTACAGAAGGCAATAAATTTGGTGATTCACAACCAAGTTGCATATTTTCGCGTTTGAGTTCTTCTCTTTCACCTGAAGCCGATGTTGTTGTTGCAGTTGTTTCCGTATAAAATGGTAACAATATTATTTGTGTTTGATGTTGCGTTGGGTTACAAAACTTCAATAATAATTCACTCGTTTTCCCAACCTGCAACGGTTGGCAAGCTACAATACGTATTTCTGGCACATGATAGAATGCCGCCAGTTGAATTTTGAACTTGATTGATTGCGGTGAAAATTCAGGTTTACTGACGTTGTGCTCACATGCACGACAACGTTGCGACCGCCTCACTAAAAATTTTTTGTGTTGTGGGCGTAACTCATTAATTTTCTCAGCCTGTACTTCGGGGTGCTGAAGTCTCTGTTCCAATGTGGTAATTTTCATTATATCTACAGGACTAGTAAAAATGCTTTCATCTAATTCTTCAACGTCTCCCGATGCAATTGACGGTTGAGAAAAATCGGCCTGCTGTCCTCTAGTTTCTGAAACAACCGGTAATCCAGCACGTTTACGTGCCATTGCTGATGTCAATCCAAATTTCTCGAATTGTAGCGATGTACGCTTTGGATCAAACTTCTTTCGCTCTTGCTGCTGACGTTCTCTCGACGCCAAGATTTTATGAAAATCAATCAGCGCACTAATTCTCGATGCATGAGGATTCTCTTGTTCAGGCCAACCACCAGTGGCAACGAATTGATCTGGTATTCCGGCATCTCTCGAGCTCCAACGACACAATGAACAGCAGAGATAATAAACCTTTTTCGGCGTTGCTTTCACATCGTCACCACCACTCGTTATTGGAGGTCTTATTGGAGCGTGACCAGCACGAATTGTCAATGTTTGAAAACAACAAGGACAGTCAAAACAGTTGGAGCATCTATAATACATAGAGATGCTTCAATACTCACTAAAGATTACTAATTATTCGAATAATGTTTAGCAGATTAGTCAAAACATATACGTGCATGAAATATCATTTGGCATGTTTCAGGTGGTAATCAGACATTTTCTCTAACACTCACTTGTTTTTTTTTAGACGAACTTCTGACGATGGCAGAATTTCCATACAGTTTGGACAGTAATGGGAATCCACCTGGAAGATTCGTATAGAATGTTTTGGTTGAAGAATTTGTTAATAACTTCACATGTAAAGTGACAAGAATTACCTCATGTGCAACGCAATATCCACATCGGATTTTCAAACAATGACGGCAGAAATAGATGCGTGAAATCGGTTTTAATGATCCACAACTACAAGCATAACGTACATAATCTGGCTGCAATAAATATGCCATTATTCTTGCCTACTCGCAGAAGATGACAAGTGAACTGTTCTGTTCGATTCACCCCACCTTACAATAGTTGAGCTCAACACAACGTAACCTCAATTGGGAACGTTCGGAACTATATACATAACTATCCACACAAGTTCGCGACGCGCTGAATTCAAATTTCATGAAGTCCATAAATGTTACCAAACACTCTCACACAATATTTTCATGTTCTCATTTGTCCCACCGACTGCGGAATACACATTCATGCCAAAATCATCAACAGCATATATATGTATATATATATATATAT
>JABMBR010004543.1:0-23826 GCA_018881525.1 Meteorus sp. PSUC_FEM 10030008
CGACAATGATGAAGATGATGATGATGATGATGATGATGATGATGATGATGATGATGATGATGATGATGATGATGATGATGACGATGATGACGAGGATGACGACGACGATGATGACGACGATGACGACGATGACGACGATGACGACGACGATGATGAAGATGATGACGATGATGACGACGATGACGACGATGACGACGACGACGATGAAGGCCCTGTCGGTCCGAATGGTTCTGATGGCCCAGATGGTCCTGATGGTCCAGGTGGTCCATAAATTTTCAGTTCATATGGATGGTGCCATTATTTTTCACGGTCAAACTTACCGAATAAAATGGTAGCACTTTTATGAAAAACGAGTCTGAGTCCGTTCCAAGCAATCAAATAGTACCGTAACTTCCAACAATACACGATCCATCTGAACATGATTACAATTTTTTTCGATTCTTGTTCTGTATTTTCTTAAAAGAAAAACAGCATCGTTCAGTAATAAAAGAAAAAATCACTATCGTGATGTGTCATTACATCATTTTGTTTTTCATATCCTATAAAATCTCAGAACATCTTAAATGAGAATGGTATTCAATTCATAAGGACTTGTATTGTGAAGTTTTTTTGCGGAAGGAATCTGTCTACTGATCAGTGATTCATTTCAGTTCATTGGTCATTGCAAATAGTAATGTCCCTATGCGTTTGATGATTACTCGAACGTCTATCACCTGAGATTCAACAGTAAAAACTAATCTAACTTGCCTTCATTTTTCTGTTCCGCTCACATTAAACTAACTGGTGCTTGGCAACACCGGAAAATATCATATCACCCGAATCCCCATGCGTTTCGTATTCTTGCAGGAATTCAGCGTAAGAAGGTGAGAGGTATCTAAGGACGAGATTGCATTTGATTTTACAGTAAATATCTAGTCATGATATATGGGAACAATCAGTAGAAGAATCCAAGATTGTTTCTCAATCAGTTCAGAAATTCCGAAAAATCGCCAAGTTTTACCATCTGTGTTCGAATCCTGTAACTTCTTCATAAAGATTTACACAGAGACCTAATTTGTCGTACGAGTCACGAATGGGTAAGACACTTTCACATGTTTCTTAGCAACAGCAGGCATCAATATCGATAACAGCGGAAACCTTCACTTGACGCAAATGTAAACACATTCATTTTATATTTCAAATGAATTTTTTAATCTGTCAATTTTCATATTTATTATGGAGTTACTCATTGGATATTGATCAATCATTTTCCAGTGTCTTCCACGAATAAATTTTACTGATACTGGATCTTTTACTTACTTGCACCTTAGTAACATCAATTATGCTCAGAAATGTACCACGAGTGTAGAAATTCGCAAATCCTTCTTATGTATTTGAAGCATCGGAAAAGAAGAAGAATTCAAGTCGCTCTCCAAAATGTGACGAAAGTTTCTACGATAGCTGTTAAAAATCATACTCGGAAGACCTGACATTGTTGCAATGCCATTTTGATTCGCAAGGAATGGAAATATATCTCATGATGGTGAACATCATGGGGAGAATACAATTCTCCAGGTAATGAGTATGGAAAATACGGAAAAATATGCGGACATTACAATCTTTCCAGCAATTTTATGCGTCAATAACTTTCATTAGATGTTCATGATTAAAGCAATCTCTTGAAATGACCGATACTGTATTAATATAGTTATAACTATTAATCCTGTGGAAATGAAGGGGAGATCGGTAGTTGATGTAATTGATTGGCAATAATTTTCGTTACGGAATAAACGTCGAAGGAGAAAGAATTTCAGGTTCTCTCCCTGAGATGAGTATGGATTATTCGTCCACTATCAAACATGCAACAACACATCCAACATAATATGATAATTAATTGTTATTTACAATTACTCAACCGAAGAATTTATAGACTAGTCAGGTCCTTTGCCGGAATAGTTGCAAAAATTTTTGATTCTCATTTTTCCTTCCTGAAACAAAAAATTGAAATTTCCAGAGATCTCGAAAAGAAAGAGAACAACAATACCTGAGAATTTGATTGAAGACTTCGCAGCAGTATTATATCTGATTGAATGAAAAGAAAAAAATGACCTTCCAAATCCATGTAACTATTTGACATTTATGATCAGTAAGTCTGTGAAATCTTGAAAATTATTCATGTCAGGAATTAAAACTGCTCAACATTTCGCCTAGAATTTGATAGTCATTTTCCCCATGTAGTTGAACGAACAAAAGATCACTCATGCCAGGAAAAATGATGTTGACACTGATTTCCATAAATCATGCTACGATAAAAAAATTGTGCTTGTCTGAATTACGAATGATTTCATAGCACACCTGCGTATATTGTAAAATGTTATATCAGAAAATTAACTTTTCTCTGTCAAACCATCACATAGTTACATTCTCAAATATCCTTCGTCATTTGTATGTCACAGAATCAAAAACTTTATTTCCGAGTGATTCTGGCACTCTGCCACGAATGTGTTCAAGGTACCTACAGAAAGACACGAATGCTGGTAGTCCTGAATTGGCTTTTAAACATTCAACTAATTTCTAATGAAGAGAATTTCCATTTCTCCCAATGTAAATGTATTCAAAATGATTATCAGAAATCCATGTCCATTTAATTATTTCATTTCATCATATAATCAATCAACAGGACAGTATTTGAACCTTCTAGACCAAAAATGCCTTCGAAATTTGCTTCAATTCTCAGTTCTAAAATGCCGCTCGACATATGCAGAAGAATCTGATCCCTGCCGCAAAGTTATCAACTATTTAAATCGACATTACAATTTCGTAATTATTTCTCATCGCTCAGAGGGATTTGAGCTCGTTCTACTTACACACCGATGTACAATAGCATACATAAACACATCGCGTAGATGCTCACGCTTTCACACGTATCACATCAATGAATCGAAGACTATCGCAAGCAACGATTTTCCATTTACCGCGATGCAGAAGAGTGCAAATCACGTACTTATCTACATCACATTCCTTCAGACCTGTATTTATCCGTTTATATAAGTACACAATTCCAATACATTCAATTTTCTAATGCATCGTGAGTACTTTTAATTGAATTAGTCGTAAAATCCATTTCATTTTTTTCTTTTCCAAATCATTACAATATTCATATTTTTATTTTTTTAATTGCTCAACAATTTTATGGTGTAAACTCACCATGGCCTGTCTCATTGGGTACAGCAGTTAGCCGTTGTGTTGAACATTATATGTCACAACATGTTTATATCATTCTACTGAAAAGATTCAGTTGGTCGATAACACATGCGATACATAAACAGATCCGTTTTGCACATGATGTGAGATATCACGTTGGGTGTTTTAATATATCCTTATACGAATATCATAATCTTACTAGGGTAAAAAGTCCTCGTGGGCGTGTTTAAAAGTATGCACACATACTGAGACGTAAGCGTATTTATAAAAACGTGTGGCATTTGAATTTGTCTATTTTTTTCATAATTATTTTTATGGATGAAAAAATGGTAAAAAAAGAGGAGAAGTTATTTATGAATTAAATGCTCGTTGGAACGTATCGAAACTGGTAATTTATAAGAGGAAAGTTAACAAACATTCGTTGAAAATATTGGGGATTGATTTATATAGAAAATATTTCAAATTCAAGAACAATTGTGAGAGATTTCAAATGTGCAATGATGAATGCAAGTTGTGTAGATATTTTTTTAATTGAATTAAATAAAAATAAAAATCGTATTATAAGCGATATAAATTGAAGGTAACTATTCTAAACGCAACCTTGGTAATTTATATGAACAGAATGAGCATTCGTATACTTTTAATTGCGTCTTCGGATGATTTAGCATTGACTTTCTCAATAAAACGAATAATTCACTTAGCTTGTTGGATGCGTCATACGTGAGAGACGGGCGTGTCCGTGAACTCAATTTCATTCGTCAGCGGAAGTGCAAAAAAATTGTGTAGGAAAAGATATTTTACCATTTTCGATTTCACTAAAATAAAATGAATATCAATAGACATAAAAATTATTATCATTGGTATGCTCGTACATGCAATTATGTACAAATGCGCGATCACACTTGGTGGTATTTCAATGGACATGTCTTATGTTGAATTTCCAATACATTCGGAATCGCGACGATAAATTATTGTCATTTAAAAGCAATCAAATGATTATCAACTATATCATTTCATTAAAAATATATTGAAAAAGCAATTAAATGACATTTCCGATTTTTTATTTATTCAAGGGCGGTGGAATCAATATAATCTTGGTGGAATGAAATCTAGGTTATGCCTATTGAGTTTCTGCGTTAATTCCAATTAGACGATTGCCTTGGCTTCCATACTTGTTAACAGTAAACAAACACAATTGTGTTAAAATAGAATGAATTTTTTTCATGAAAATCTGAGGGCCAAAGTGTGCAATAATAATTGGATATTAATGAACTTTTTATGCAATCATTGTAGGGATTATGAATGGTGCACTGCAGTAACACACAAATGTTCTTGAACGTGTAAATCTCTGTGCCATTGTGTCACCAAGGGCTTTTGAAAAGAAAGTTACCAGGAAGTTGGTTCAGGGTCGGTTACATTGAAGGTCTACAATATATGAACAAAAATATTTATAAAATAGTGTCAACGTTTTGCTCTAAAAATGACAATTCTATTAATAGAAATTTATTTCAAGTAATTATTACTTATTGAATTTTAAATCTTTATCGATTCAATCAAATTCGAAGGTGTAACATGTCAGGTAAAACAACAGACAACGCAATTTTCTCGCATATGATTTCGTCTAATATGTCAACTATTGAGCCATCAGCCTTAAATATTCGTTGCAGTGATGGATACTACAAAAAAAAATTCAGTTTCTTCCTCTTTCCAAGCATTTACAAATAAATAATTAGTGCGTGCGTGTGCTCAGGGCCTCATTCGATCGTCCTAGGCCCACAATTGTGTGGCCAACATTTTCTGACGATCATCGTGCAAGGTAGTTACATTCGAAAAGTAATAAAGAAATATTGAAAAGAAAAAAAAAATTCCCAATTGGTATCGTTTGATCAATGCCACAATTGTGGCAAGATCTCACACAAATTATTTATGATATTGTTATTTCTATCGTTCTATTACGCAAATTCATTATGGAGAGTCATTCATCAATTCTTTCCATAACTTCACATTAAAAATGTTTGTCTGAACCAAAATACCGATTGAGAATTCGAAAAGTAAATGATTGTCAAATACATCAAAAAAGTTTGTTCAATCGCTAATAATGAACTCAGATAATTTTTATAGTTTACATAAAAAATGACTTCTATTTGTCCGGTATTGTATGACAAATCGATTATATCGTTGTAGATCACGGAAGTTATCAAATAATTACTTTCACTGAACACAAAAGGCGTCGCGCAACATAATTGTGTTGCACGCCGTACATGTGCCAGGTGAGACGTGATCGCACTTCTTTTTCCTCCTTCTTTTTCCTCCATTCTTCAATTAGTATAAATAATCATATCCAATGTCCATACAGCAGCTGTTTATAATTATGCAATTATTAGAATAATGTAAAGAGTATTATTATAAAAGAATGTATTATACATCATTGTACATGAATACATCTGGAGATACTCGAACGTAATTTTTACTATGTCATAGAGTGTGAGTCAACTATCTGGAAATTATTGGCAGAACGAAAAAAAAAGAGAACAACGAAGATTGAAATGAAATAATTATAAAAAAATAGAAATACGTCGACGTAATAATAATTATCATTTGCAATTGTAATAAACTCAGTGGAGTGTTTCAAGGGTTATATGATTTCCCCTTTCTCATCAGCACATTTGTTAAACATTGGATAATTATTAAATAGTTTTTGGGATAAAAAAAGATGATACGTTTATGCATACAGAAGTGGGTGATTATCAGCATCTTCATTAACATCATCCCAATCATTTTATTACGTTTATTTATTATTTAATTTGTATATTGACGTCATTCACTTGTGATGAAACGTCATGTGTGTTAACTGCATTCAAAGTATCCGGATTCCAATTGAGATATATCTATTATACATTGGTAGGTCGTGCAGGTTACATGCGACATTGAAATAAATATGTATATGTATATATTATTACATTTGTTCACGCAATGAGTATCGCACGTGGATAATTTTCTATCTATTATAGTCCTGATAAAATGCAGGTTGATTAAATTGTATGTACATTTATGATATGATTATTGGTGTATAAATCATTATTGGATTCAATTAATGGTCTGAGTGATGTTATGAGTTACATTTGTACATAATGATTATTAATTTTTTTCATCTTATTGATTGATCATTAAAATTTTTTTGTTTTTATGTAATCAACAGTGATCTTGAAAAAATTCATGGTGTTTCCATTTCCAAAGTGATTAACACTATTTCGTAATGCGTTTTTATCCGATAGCGAATGAAACGAAGTATTTTTTATGACTCGAAATGTTGTGAACGGCAAGATGAGTTGTCGAAAATTGAATCCATAAGTTTGAGAAAAATTTCTTTTTAGTATGGTAATTGTAGGAAGTAATAAAATTTTTCATGTTTTTGTAGAAGATGCAATGCAGTTTGATTGGAAGGTCATTAGAATCAAATCTCAAATTCATCTTGTGGATTTATTGATCGTAGAATTTCTACATCGATACGGAGTGTTCGCAAATTGTGGACTCAGAAATTTAAAAAATCATAAGAATTTCTTTGTTCTCATTATTCTTTTGTGAATGTTCTTTTCTTTTCATATTATTATCATATTCATTATCAGTATGATTGCAGTTTCGACTTTGAACAGTGGTCCATTTCATTTCCCGCTAGTATTCTGAAAAATTGACGTTCAAGGACTGAGTCTCAAACTATTTCTCGTAAATTCTTCCATTTTGTGACTCAATGATCCACCATTCAACAATATTAACCTCTGAAATACTGCGTATCCAAATTTCGCTGGTCCAGAAGCAAAAATTTCAATTAAACATCATCTGAATTCTGAAATTTGCATAATTTTTTTAACAATATTCTTCTTGAAAAATAGGGAAGAAAATGATCATCGAAAATTTAGGAACTGCAATGCACTTCTTGTTGACCTCCCACTTAGTACAACGGCCTAAACTTGCGACAATAGAAAAAAAATTCCCAATTGGAAACTGATAAAAGAGATTACATAACCCCAAATCACCATCATCCCCGATTACAAATTCATCCTATTCATCCTTCTAATCCATTCACTACTGACACTCACTGCAAATGTTATACGATCAGTTAATTATAAAAACAAGAAAATTTCTAAATTGACGTGACCTCGTCTTTCTTCCGACCCGAAACGACCTACAACATACCCACAAACAAATATCTAATTTACATAAAAATATTAAAATACAAAAAGGTATCTTCTAAAAATGAAACATATTCATCATCACAAAGTAAAGTTTCACACTTCTCATCCAAATGACTTTCATATCACTATCCATCGTCATATCAATCGAGCCTACGTTTCAAGGCTCGAGGGTAAGGGTTACCTTGACCATCACGCGGTATCGTTGAATAAAATGTTAACTCGCGTGCGGGAGGACCCTCACCATCAGCGTGAAACAGGAGAGGGGTGCAACGTGTGCAACGTTGCGGCCTCCATCAACGTGATATATAAGTTCCAACGTTAATTCCCACCTACCATCAATCAGCAATAATACACTGCCCAACATAGACAAGTTCTCTAAATCACAGTTTAAAAAATTAACCATCATAAATTACAAAAGCAAATTTTATTTAATCACACAAAAAATAGATCCCAATCGTTTTCGAGTGATACAAAATTACCAAACAAGACAAAAGAATAAATTAAAAATTGATAAATAGTGTTGAGAAGTAATTGACACCTCCCACACAGTCTGTTACAGTTTCTTTTTTTGTCTCTCCAAATCTCTTTCTTTCACTATCATCAAATCTCCCTCTCCAACCCTCTCTCACTACTGCAACGCACGCCAACAACTCGTAGCGACTCGTTCTCTCTTTTACAACTGCCATAACGTATACAAGAGCTCTCGTGGTAATACACCAAGCGCAACCAGTTAACTAGTATAAAGTACGAGCTGCGCGCAAAGTAATAAGTTAACGAAGTTTTTCGATATCATTCATTGAATTGTCCTGTGGGTGAATCATATCATCAATTGTTAATTTGGTGATTAAAAACAAATATCAATATTTATTATAATATCAACGTACACGAAAACGGAGAAACACCATGAGACTTGTAAGTATTAAATAAATTCGTGTTTATAAACATTAATTGAAAAAATGAAAGCAGAATTTCATTGAATAAATTTCACTGTGAATGAATAGTTTTTCTGTCTGTTCAAGTGTTTTTTTTTGAGTGGTTGAAATTTTTATAGTGCATTTATCATTGTGTGTATGTGTGTGTGTCAACTATTTTATAACAAATGTGTTAACACAAAAACTTTTTTTTTTCTCCATTATTATTATGATCATCATCATCGCAATTAGTTTATGACATATTTTTAATTGCACGCACGCAATAATACCCGAACTAAATTCATCGCGTTCCGTTTCGTATGAATGCACTGACGATTTTGAAGTTTCGCTTCATGACAATGCACAGCCGAGAGTAATAGCCATGAATAAAAAGTAAATGTGCATACATGTGTGTGTATATAGACAAATACATACAAACTTCTGTACATACCACAGTGAAAACAGATTGAAAGTAAATTTACATTCACGTCTGTAGTACTTCATGCTCGTAAAAAATAATTTATTTATATTTGTATATAACTATAAAAATGTACAGTGATGACGTATAATGAAGTTAAATGTGCGAACAGCTGATTTCATTGAAGCATTTTATGTGAAAGAGCGTGAGCAAGAGAAATGCATAGATGAATAAATAAATAAAAAAAAAAGAAAATAGTTGTACGTGTTGTTGAGAGAATTTACGTTGCATGCCTTAAGGCGAGAGACAAGTAACGTTGTCGGCCTTGCCTCAAGCAAACTACTCTTGTCTCTTGATGATAATTCACCGCGGAATTCACCTACATGATTTAACACAACATGAAAATTACGAGTTTATCTATGATGTGAATTGAATTAATTACTTTATTGGCAATTATGTGTGAAATGAATTCCAACGATAAACAGACGAATAAAGAGAGGTGTTTTATTATTCACAAAATATAACACTCACGATTTATATGTGGAGCAATTCTTCAATTTCAATTCATGGTGAAATCGAAAAAATCAATTCTGTAATTGATATAACATTTGGATAAATGTCAATATTGAGATTGCGATTGTGCAGTCATGAGAACGATGAAAAAAAAATGACTGGTTATGGTAAATGAATTTATTTATGTGACACAGTGTAAAATATTTGCACATATTGACTGGTGTTCTGGAAATTGCATGCGAATGAGGTTATATATTTGATGGTATTTCGTCAGCGTTGAAAGCATCAATGATAAAACAGGAATTGATTAAACTGGATTTCATTTCCAAATATGAACTATCTTATCTTGGAGTAGATTAGTTATGAAATGCTCAGTCGGAAGTGAATATGAAATAAGTCAATGATTTGATTGAATGCGGTTTTAACTAAAATTTATTCTGTAATGATACTGGAAATTTTATAGTCGGTTTCATTAGTTTTTTCATTACTTCACAAATATTGAACTTCAATTCTCATCCTTCACATATCATCGTCACTGTAGGATATTTTGAATTTTCAATGAATTTGGTGCAATCAGTAAAAATATTTTCAACCCCTGACGTCAAGACATTTTAGCGTGACATATTACCAACTGACTAGACTAGTGACTGGACTAAATTGATAGAAATTTTGATAACTCAGGTAATTTTTATACAACAATCAATGGTAAACTGAAACAGCAATGGATATAGCATCAGAGTGAAAGATTATGAAACAAAATTCTTCATAACCTCAAATACATGACTGTTAAATCAATGTCCTCAACAATAGGAATTTAGTCCTATACAACAAGAATTTACAGTCTTGCATTATAAAAGTACGGTAATAAAATCGTAAGGTCAATCCCACCGTTTCTAGACGTTTAACCGTGCACTTCGTTGAATACAGAAGCAACATAAAAAATAAAAGAAAGAAAAATTTAATCATAATAAAATTACCCGATTACCAGCAATCATTATAATTTTTACTCTCCACTTTTTATTCAATGAATAAACCAGCTATGCCATTTTTTTCCCCTCTATATCACGTGAGTCCTCTCGTTCGAGGCCTTGGGTTAGTTCCACGTGTAACGCGAACCACGCCTGGCAAATCACTTGTCACGCGAAAAAAATCTACACGCGCGTGCTCTTAACATATATGTAAAAGTTCCTTCAAGTTTAAGTTAACGTATACACGGTTCGTTCTGATTACTGTAATTAGCGTATGCAGATACCGCATACAACGAACATTTACTTATTGCCTCGAAGATTCACAAATAAATATGAATTGTGTGCAAATTCATTTTCATTTTAGTGACGTTCTTAACAGAAAGACAACACAAAACAAAACAAATTCAAATTTGTTGATTGTACCGTGACATTTCTACTGTGAGAACAAATCTCTGTCTGTATTCCTAAGAGTTATGCGCATGTAAAAATACGTAAATAATTGGGTAAACACATTGAAATCTTTGTCGAACCCTGACATTCTATCCAGGATGAATGATAAATATTCAAATTTCTCGGGTGCATGATTATCAATTTATTAGATCAATCGTTTGACTAATGTAAAACATGTCATTCATATAAAATTAAATCACGAAATGTTCAAGCGGTGAATTCTTATTGAGTATACCAATCCTTAATGAACATGTGCAATGTTTGAAATTAGTTTAATTTTATTTTGCATAATTTTTTTTATTTCTCTTCTTTTTTTTTGCAATTGATCCTTCTCTTTTCCCTACGTTGGAACGAACATATATGTATACTTTCTCCAGTTTCATAATCACCCCTACGAATATTTGGTGCACATTAAAAATTTACTGTACACAACGATACGATGTTGCACATTGGAGTATATAAATGCGGGCGAGTTTAATAGGTATCGTCAATTACTTATTTATTTATTCATTTCTGTATTTTTATTCATTATTTTTTCATTCCGTATTTAATCGTTGAGAGGTATCACACCTGCTGCTGAATTTAATTTATAACATGACAGTAAAAAGTTGCGCGAATTTATTACGTCAAGTGCGGAAAACCAGGGAGAAAAAAATATGAATAAAAAATGAAAAAAAAATTCAGTTTACAAATTTTACTCGATCATTTTATTTATTTATTACTTCTGTTTCTTCGTTTTTCTTCATTTAAACCAGACTATTGAATTACATATTTATGTTCATTTTCGTATTAAGACCGGAATTTTAAATATATAAATTGACTTTTGTGATCTCCTGTGCATTTATATTTGTATAGCTTTCGCGAATAAATGTTTGGCAATGGCCAAGGTGACTGAAAGTTTATACCGGAACGAAACAAGAACTAAGCACTCGTCCATTCTCTTCCGGCAAGTGTAATACAACGCGCACACGTTCAACATGATAGTAATGGTCGTCGTTTGTATTTTATTCTATCTTATTTTATTTCATTTTTCGTCTTCTTTTGTATTATATTGTTGTGTATCTCTATAGTTATTTATATCTGAACATTTGATCGAAAAAGTCTTTATCTTCATAACGACAGACGAGAGAGTTGTAAGTCGATAATCGATCGGATGCGTGACTGCGCTTTAAATGTGTGTTGTACTTTGATCAATGAAGAGAAATTATTGGCGAAAGGGTTCATTATTTTCAATAAAAATATTCCTAGAAACTCGGTGGAAAAATTATTTAAATTCATAAATATCTTCTCGTTATCACCAAGGAATCGTATAGTCAAAAAAATTCTCGATTGAATTTAATTATTCCCGTTGGAAATTTATTCATAAATAAACTTTTCAGGATTCATTGAAGTTTGATCTTTTTTAATTTTTCATTTATACTGCAGACGTTATTTATGTAGTAGCGTCATTAGTGATACCTAATAAATTGAACGTGTCATTACGGTATCATGCGAATTAACCATAACTAGAACTACACATCAAATTTATTATTATTCAATTTATTCTAATCTTGAATTATATATAAATAAATTAGACATTTGCATAGGATCATTTGTGCCCTGGAGCAAAGAATAATGCACAACATACGCGCCCACTGCAGTTAGAAAACAAATCGGGATATACAACTAGATTTATATGTATAGTTGATGCCATGCACCTCTCAATATATCGGTCGAATAGTCTCTCGCTATTTGTTGTTCTCTTTACAGTCCCACTTCATCTAGTCGAATATATAAATGAACAACGACGATACGACAAAAGTGAAACTGGATTGTAATGAACAGACCTTTTCCAATAAGTATACATGTGTATTCCTACTGTGCTTTACGTGTGTGTGCATAAGAATTTTATTCGTGGATAAACACGAAAAGGGAAATGGTTTCGTGACAATCAAACAACGTTACTGTTGCACGTTGCACTTTATTTCCTGTTCGATAGAGCTGTAGTTTGCTATTTCATGTCTGTATTTTTCGGAGGATATAAAAAATAAGAAATAAATACACTAAATAAAATGATAATGATCATCAACAAGTGCAATGAAATTATCGCGCGATGTAAAAGAAAGTTGGATCGATGATTCAATCTCTTATTATTATTTTCGCTTTTGCTTTTTATTTAATTTTATAATTTTAATTGCAATTACAGTTGGGCGTGATGAAATATTAGAGGTGTTTACTGGCCATTGTCACAAATAGCGTTTTTCTTTCTAATTTTTTTTTGTCACGAGGAAAAAAATAATAATGAGGATTTAACATTATACCACATTAAGGCATCTCTCTCATGGGTCACGGTGATTGCACATGTATGCCACATATAAACACGCCTCATCTTGACCTCGCTATCCAACATTACGAGTGAAAATGGTAGAAATATGAAAACTATCACGTACGCAATTTCTCGAAAATAACCATAAATAAGTCGATTCATTATTTCATTTTTCTTTTTACTTAGATAATGGTTTGTATTTATTGTGAGGCACATTGTTTTGCTTGGAATATTGAACCCGCATCGAGTTACACGAGAAAACTTTATGCTATCATGAACTCGTTCGTTTTATATACGTTCACATGTTACTTATGTATTTAGATGACTAAAGAGAAAGTTGGTTGGAGCAAATTGTTGTGTGCAGCCAAAATTAAGATCGACTGCAAATTTATATTTTGAATTAGAGATTGATTGTGTTTGGGAAATATTTTTAATTTATAGGAATGATCTTGACTTTGCTCTGATCGAAACTTGGTGTTGAAGAAAGTTTTGGGGCGAGAAAAATTAAGGAATGAAAATTTATCAAAACGCGGAATTATTTTGGTTTTCATGAATTCAAAGTTGGATTGGTATTTTCGATGTTTTCAGGAAGAACTATCGTGATAAATCTGACAAAATTGAATCTAATATTGACTTGAATACGAAAATAAATCACCGATGTATTTATCATCACTTCATTTTTTCTTTGCGTGAAATTTTTTTTTCGATGGGAGAAACAGATTTTGAAAGTGTGAATTCACATTGAAATTTTTTGTTTATCCGAGTTACATATTTTTCAAAACAATCCACCGCTTATTCGTACAATTTATATCTGTTTATTTTTGGGATAGATTTTCCATGTGAAAGTAATGAATTGTGAACGTTTTATCAATTTCCAAAGCCCCGAAATTTTTTCCGCATAAAATTCATCTCCAATTTGAGTGTCATAAAATTTTTTTGCAGTTACTTTTCTGCCCATTCGCAATATTTTCATGGCCAGAGCAACAACCTTCCGGATCAACATATAGAAACCATCATAATTGAACAAATCAACAACAATATAAAAATTGAAACGGATACAATTGAGAACACAAACAACCGATTATCACATAACATCATAAATACGCAGTGCAATTTATGTGACTAATAAAAAATAACTTCCCATATCATTCAAACTTTCTTTCAATGTCATAAAACAGTTGAAAATAAAATACCTATCTCTATCTGTGAGGAACAATTGCAAATATAAAAAGATAACGACGTGATAATTGTTCATTGTTTCTATTGACCGGAATTTTTCTTTCATAAATTGCATTCTCTGTATTCACTACGTAATGCATTAAGGACATGTTAATACACGTCTGACAATGTTGACGTATACGCACATATAACGAAGACGTAACGGTTTCATCATGCATTTTACGTAATGCGGTCACTGAAATAATAATGAAAAGAAAAGAAAAAACTAGAAGAAAAAAAAAGAGGATTCCGGTACGCAACGGTTTTCAGTTTCGACTTCTTATCCACACGCGCCAACTCGCATTGATTGGAAGGAAGAAATAAACATACGCAAGATTTATGAGTAGAATTGTAATGACAGTTCTCAACGCAACTAACCTAATGAACAAATACATAATCGAGTAAATGGGATATGAAAAAGCAAAAATAATCTCTTTTCATCTGTTTAAACATTTTATACTGCATAAATTCAAATCAGAAAATTACTGACCATGATACAGCGCAGTTAATAAAATTTTTTTCCTATCCCTGCTTTACAATAGTTTCATTTAATTGTACATGAAGACATGAAAACACAGAAGTAACCTTTCAAATATATCATTTAACATATGCAACTAATGAAATGCTGTCGAATAATTATCTCAAACCTCCCTTTTTATATTTAACATTCGAAAGTAAAAATATTATTGCCAATAATTATTGACTACGAATATAAAATATATTCATGTTTGTGAACAACATTCATACAAATCTGTCAGTATAACTATTCAATATGTTGTTACTTTACATTTCTTAATGTAATGAAATTTTTCTTCCCAATCGTGCGTTGATAAATAGCATTCAATCACTATGATATTAATACGAAAGAATTAAATTGGAAATAAACAGAATATAAAAAAAGTTCACTCTTAGCATTATCAAAACCCTTAATTAAGCCTTCATAAAGTACTCAATAAATTGTCATATATTCGCAAGCAGATAATTTTAGATCGTGTGAACATTCCTCACCCACTTAGACACGCAGTAGTAGGCGACGACATCACGCACACGTATCTAACATCGTAATATTGCATGATATCACGAAAAAAAAAAAAAAGACGAAAAGTAAGAAATTAATATATTCATTATCAAATAATAAAACTACATAGAAAAATAATTACATTTCCAATCATTTCGTAATGCCATTATTTTATCGTCATGGTCATCATTATCCATCTTATATCAACCTCACGCATATCATTCTTACGCAATTGTTAACTTGTCCAGTGAATCATGAATAATTCAATAAAATATTCACCATCACGAATGATTGAATCACTAAAAATATGGCTCGATCGAAGGAAAAAAAAAGCAAAGATTTTCGACATATTAATAATATTTCATCGTACAATTTTCTATTTTACAGATTGCCATAATTATATTTACATTTGCCATACTGGCTGGCACAATGGCACAAGATTATAGTCAACTATTTGCTGGCTTCGGTCCTTACTTTCGTGCGGCTGCGCCAATGAGAGATCCAAGATCCAACACCGGTAAGCCAAAGTGTGCACATTTGCGCTCATCCGTTGAATTAAATGATGTATTAGATATACACTGCAATTTATTTACTCGCTATACTTCCTGAAGTGAAATGTCTTTATGTATACATATATAAAATCAGTTGAATTAACGACTTTCACTGATGTTTATTACAGCTTCTATATACTTTGATATCTATAAATCACATGTGTTATCACAATTGATTGTTTTGAATGTCTATTGTAAACATGAAGCAGAAAAAAACATGAAACGTAACGCTGAATAGAAAATATTCATACAGAGTTATCAATTGTCATTGGGTTTGTAATGCAACTTTATCTCCAATCAATAACCTTTCAATTCATGTCTCGTTGAATGGAATGCAACTACTTTACTGCTTGATATGAATTTTGAATTCAAGGTTATTTTATTTATTTGGAATGATTCATGTGATCATTCATGTGTGATGAAATTTCATGACTTAATCAAAATTGTTAGAGATATCGTTGCAATCATTTTAATAAACTTTCTTCTTTTTTTTTTCACTGTTGTCCTTTATTTTTACTCAAAGTCCAATCTGTCACGTATCATTGACTGCCAATTTACCTACAGTGAAAAATTGCATGTTACCATTGCAGTATAATTTATTCTGTTATGCATTTTGCACAGCGTTTGTGGTTTTGTAATCGGAAATTTCGTATCAATCGCGAAAAATTTATACAATATCGTTGATTTATTTTATCTCATCATTATGATCTGAGCAAAGAATTTCACTAAAGATTTTCCATGTTTGTCTTCTTTTCGGGTTGATGGGATACAGGACCTGTCTTATTTCCAACTGGACCTGTTCCGAGCAATGATGAATCAAGTGGTGTGATTGTTGGTGCCAGTGGATTTGGATTTGTTCCACCCAACACAGGTAATGGCGTTCATGGTCGCCGATGATATAAAATCAATAAGAGGGATTTAAGAATTAAATCAAACTCGAGAAGGAAAGAAATTAAATAAATAATGAGACAGCGAGAATGACAATGACATCAACGTCAACGACATTATCCTGGGCTACATGGAGATGTACATAATACTGAGAAATTAATTTCCAATGTTACACAAAAAAAAAGAAAAAAAGAAAAAAAGAAAAAAAAATGTTTATCATCATTCCCACAAATCATTCAATAACAATTTCATATTCATCCATATCATAAACTATTTATGTCTCATCTATTTAAATGATTTACTGTCAACTATTCAAATCACCACACGATAAATTTACATTTTTGAAAATAGATACAAAAAAACAAACAGAAATATTTGGAATAATTCAAGGATGAAAATAAAATGTAATGAAAAATCCTGATCCACTTTCCTATTACCTAAATTGGTCATTGGTCTATCGAGATAATATTCAACATATGGAAATATAGTTTCCTGATTGTACATTATTGACTACTAAAAATGATATTGGGATTAAAGAAGGTAAAGAGTGGAATTGAAAAAAGTCACACATGTTTGTTTAATTTTCACAAATTTTTTACTAATTTACCAAACACCAGTAATGTGTTTTTTGTACAATCGTTGACATACACAATATTTTTCTGGTCTCACTAATCATAATAACATCCTGAACGTAATTAAAAAGAATTTTCCCTATTAGAATGACTCGCAAAAGAGTTCCTGTAATTTTGTGTGTCTATAGAAAAAATTTTGAAAAAGGAGAAAAATTGATATTCATCAACACTTTAAACGTTTTCATTCGCTCACTTTAGACGAATGCATACAACGGTGCATGATGTCTATACAGTTCCGGACATTAAGGAAATTGTTTGCGATTCACGTCCGATGGCCCGAGGCATCATAAACTTGTTTTGCTACTACCACGGCCTTCCAATATGTACAAATACAAATACGTATAGGTGTAAAGACATAAAAACGCGAGTGTAACGGGTTACGCGAGGTCGTGGAGCATGAGCAAGCAAGGTCATATATAAAGAGATCTCTCACTCTTTCTCAGTGTTTGTATATACTTTAGAGTTAAAACCTCGCTGGAAGATTAATGTGAAAATGCCCTCGAGGGAAATTCGGTGCAAAGATCTACGCGAACTAACAATTCTCCAGGGTCAAGATCATCCGATAGATTTTATTCAATGAAAGAGACAAAAGATTGTTGGATAACTAGTTGTAGCTTTTGTGGTATTTTAACTTGAATATAAATTGGAATCTTTTGTTTTCGATGGAATGTGATGGATTATGAGATGGAATTAATGAAAGACTCTTTTTTTGCTCTCGTTCAATTCAATTTTTGTTGGATGAGTTTCAATCATGAGTCATGAGTGTTGTCGGGTGCAACACGAATCAATTGTGAGGGTTGGAACTGAAGGACTATGAGCAAAAAATAAATTTACTAAAATATTTCTTCAGTACAGAACCATGACCAACTCAAATTCTCTATCGTTAGTTGGACCCTCTTTGTTTCAACCCCCCCAATTATTACTGGGCTCACAGTACTTTTCCCACTTATCTAGAACATCGAGGTGGTGAATAAATTTTCTTCCTTGGAATGTCTCTCAGAATTTGAACTGTCCATGTTAGTGACCTATTCGATCTACTTCCTACATTCCTCATCGATATTTTTTTGGAGAAATGTTGAGGTGATGCAGTTTTTTCAATTCAATCCGGTGTAATCGTGAAAATTGCTCTGGAGTTCTAGTTTGATGAAGTGAAAAAAATGTTTTCATGCAGAATGTCGTCCTTTCATTCCAAGTAAAGTGAACAAATGAATCGCAAGCCCCTCATTTCCATCAGATAATTGTCGAACTAGTTGGACACAACATCAACTAAAATGAAACATCCCCCAACCGCACCAATCAAATGCGACAATGACAATAAAGACGATCCAAAAATCCCAACCAATATTCTGTCAATTTTCCCCAACTCAAAAATAACTATTGATGAATAGAAAATTTTTCTCATCAATTCCATCATCATAAATGTTTCATACTAGTTGACTTAATAAATCTTTCAACAACTTCGACACCACGCAGTGATTCCAATCAGATGCACTGCTGCAAAAACAATGAATATTCTCATCATTCGAATTGTCATACACTTTCTCTCAATCAACAAAAATAAACTCCAACAAATCTCATTCACATCCGTCAATATTACTCAACAATTGTATAAAGTCTCCATCTGTTTATCTGTTCCAGGCTTCTTCGCTTATTACTTCTAAAGGAGATGAATATCCATAAACTTGGATCGGAATCAAGATACACATGATGGACCGAGCCAATTGCGATTGCAATTGATGTTAATAAATACATTCATATATGTACAAACATACACGCACACACACACTAATATCCACATATCCACATACCAATGTCTCATACTGGCAAAGACAAGTTGACAGGTGAAATATCATTATACTCACAACCTTGAGACAACGTCGACGAGACCTCCAGACAGAATTGGTTTTTGGTCCAATGAAATCAGACGTTTCTTCTCAGGCATCATTGTATCACTTACCCCCATCACTTCACCCTCTTTTCTTTTATATTCCATATTTTTCCTCTTTATATCTTCCTTCATTTTCATTGTTTCACATTTTTTTATTATTTTTCATCTCTCATCTAATAATTAT
Source organism: Meteorus sp. PSUC_FEM 10030008 (assembly GCA_018881525.1). Taxonomy (NCBI): domain Eukaryota; kingdom Metazoa; phylum Arthropoda; class Insecta; order Hymenoptera; family Braconidae; genus Meteorus; species Meteorus sp. PSUC_FEM 10030008. The sequence continues at coordinate 19,321 of JABMBR010004543.1, forward strand.
GGCAATGTACGGACGTTCAAGAACACGTGTCGAAATGAAAGTGAATTGACATAGGAACCAATTGTGCAATGACTTTATATATTGCTCTGCACAAGAATGCAATCTATGACGCAATTTTCAAGACGTCGACTCGACAATTTTTTTTCTTCTCTTCTGTTTTGATTCTCCCTTTTTTTATTTATATAAATATATTTGTTCTTACATTATTCCAAGGAGCCAACACTCAATTGAATGCTGTCGATATTGCTGCACTGTAAATGATGGCAGGTTTTCAGTTGTGCAGAATGAATGAGTGTGTGAAAGAGTGAGAAGGTGACGTACGACCTTCAATGCGCGAGAGAAATCTTTGTTGGATTCTAAATGAAGTCTCAATGGGTTTATATATATACGCATGTATATGTAATGTCTCATTTTTCTCTTTGTTTTCTTCACTTTTTCATTTAATTTCTAATTTTTTCCTTTCTTATCAGACTATTGAGGATATATTGGTCAGTTTAATGGTGATCAGGGTAGTAAACTGTATCATTACGCATATAAATTATTCACAGAAATGATAACAGTCCATGAATGAATGGAAAGAGAGAAATTTATTGGAAAAAATTCATTAACTTCAGGCTGGGAAATTTGCAATGAATGATTTTTAGTTAGTTTTGAATGCAGAAATATATTTTTGATCTTTGTTTGATGTTGGACATGAAGAGATTCATTATGTGGATGAAGTTAATTTTTAATCATCGGAGTATTAATACGTTTCATATGAGTAGAGATTATTTATTGTTATTGCGTTTTATCTACTATAGCGATAATGATGATAAGGAACAAAAAAAAAATATTTTTATGTAGCTAATCATAACACAACGTGAAACTCACGTAGAAAGTAAATCGATTTATGAAGCGACTTCATGCTGAGAAATATAAATGTTCTCGTTTTGTATTCAATTTTAATTTCATTTTGGATATTGGAAATAAAAAAATGATGGATAATAACTGAATTTTCATATGTTGAGACATAAATTTATTGAGTATTTGCATACCACAACCACAATATTCCTAATATGTGAACATGAAACTCTCTCGAATGCAATAAGTATCAAGTGTTTAAGGCCTTGGGCCACCCTAGAATTTTCGAAAAATCGATTTTTTTTTGTCTTAAAGGGTCCCTTAAGGTCTCAAGAATGATGTCCCAAAAGATTATGGCCGACAAAAATCTTTAAGTACTCCGTTTTCGAGTTTTAGTACAACGGTCGTCTGGTCCGCAGCGAGTCCCTTTTGGAGTTGGCCGGAAAGATTACTCAGACAATTTGCAACCGATCGACTTGAAATTTGGAAGATATCTTCGAAAATACATTATCTAGAGAAGTACGTAGGATTTTTTTATTATAATGCATAGTTCATTTGTTATCAACAATTATCTGACGATTTTTTAGGCAAATTCCTCACTTTCCACTTAAGAAGTGCGCCATTTTGTCAAAAATCAATATATCGAAAAAATCCTACGTACTTCTTTAGCTTATAGTATATATAATCAAAAAAATTCAGGCCCTAATCATGATTCATTAAATTACAGGAGCTGTTCTTCCGGCCGTGGAGCATTGAAAAAAAAGACGTTGTCGCAAAAAACGCTGTACCGCCGCCATTTTCAAATAAATTTCCACAAAAAAAATATTGAATGCAGTTAATGATATGTATAATAAAGTCCCATTTATGTAATCTCGATTTATTTCGTAATATGTCTGGAAAAAATTCCCGAAAAAGCCTATTTTTTTCGGCGTCTAGGGTGGCCTAAGGCCTTAACCTATTCGAAGTGTTCTTATTATATTCACATTAAGTTTGTCTATAAATGAGTATTTTCGAATGTGCGAAAGTTTTTCCATGCTGATTTGTTAACAGAATTATTAAATTCACATTCTGAGTTAACTGCGCTACATTCAAACTCTCACCAATTCACAGAAACATCACAAGATATTATTAAGAAAATTATCCCATGTTTTTTTCTTGCATTGTCTTTTATTTTCTTACAACCATTTTCACAAGATATCTATCATTACATTTGGAAATATTTTTTCGCTCGCTTTTTTGTCATCATTCATGTTGATAAATTACGCAAGAATTGTGTTTCACCTTTTTTTTTATCGGGCTGTCCAAGAAAAGTAATGCTTCATTGTGAGAAAAAAAACTGAATGAATGAATTGTTGATGAAAAAAAATTACTTTTCGTATCTGTTTTTTCTTTCTCCATTTTTATTATGACAAACAATAAAACGCCAATTATCTCGACCAAATCACTTTCGAATGTTAACGATGAAAAAAAATTTTTCGATTAGTAAAACAAATATTCGGGGTGAAAAAAAAAAATTTGATTGGATAAAACTGATTTGGAAATTTAATGGTAGCGAGAAATGCGTTGATAAATGAAGAAAAAATTAAACGGATAAATAGAATTCAGTGATAAATGACCTACGCAAAATATCTTACTCAATATTGACATAATTCCGTTACAACAAATATGCAACCACCATTAATCGGGCATTTGGAAAATAATTAAAAAAATTATCCATCCATTACATTTATATTTATGTATACTAATTACATATATCAATCAATCGAAATTGCAATCGATTGCCAAATTCTAAATAATTTCATTTTCTGCAATACCCACAGTCTCGTTTTTCTGGTTTCACTCCTGAGATTATTAACAGATTAAGCATAAATATTTATCAATTCGAATTTATTTATCGTTGAATAAATGGCACAACCAAATGTATCAAAAAATGTGAAAGCGTGAATATTCCAATTAATCAAATCTGGATGAAATATTTTAATGTTAATTAAGAAAATTTTTAACAAGAATATTCATCTATCTATTGATATTTATCGTGTATCTGAAAGTCTTGGGAGCCTTGGTAATCGTGATTGTACTTGTGCAGTTTTTCCTGCTGTAAATGACGTCACAAAATTGCGACTTATAAAAATATTCTGAATAATGGAATATGTCTAACATGTAATGGCATTCAATATATTTTAATAAAATACATGGCGCCCGCAAACAACAAGATGTAAATCTCTTTCATTCCCATCTGCTCTCTCGCTATATAAACACATTTATATTCTCACATGTGTACGTATATAATACCTGCATTGAATTTTACACAAACCGCACACGTGAAAATGCAATATATAACGGTGGTTATATACTTTTCATGATAACATTTGATAAATTGACGTTCATGATGTGGTTAACCGTATTACGTAATGATTTCACATTGTTGTTAACGGGTCATAACTAATGCAATGTGGTAAATTCACATTTTATCAATGTTATTAGCGAAAATTGAAATAATACAGAGGAATTTACTGAGAGAAAAAAAATATGAATCAAATGTCTCGAACCTTTATCAGAATTCGCATAAATTTTTATTAACATGTATTAGAATGTTCAAAAAAATTATACAAAGTCAAATGAAGTCCAGTTCAACTAATTTGTGAAAATAAATAGAGAGAAAGAAAAACCAAAACAACACTTTCATATCGAGATCGATATTCACAAAGGAAATATCAATAAAAATCTGTACGTGAAATTAACAAGGAAAAATGTCGAATTTTTCTGACAATTTCTTGGCATTTCAACTATTTTAACAATGGCATAAAATTTTCCCATTATACTTCATGCCAGCATCCGCTTCCAATAGATATTTATGATTCAATAATGAGCATTTTTTAATTCCGTTCGAAAGTAAACCAGCGAGATATGGACACTCACTAAATACACTTACTAATACCCGTCAATATTTCCTATGCAATTAATTCCTTTCGTTTGAATAAAATGCGAGATTCGCATACTGATAGATTCATTGCTATACACCAACTGTATACATAATGTTGATCTACCATTTCCGTTATACCCCACAGATTATATACCCCATTTTCACATTATATCTTTACCTTTCTATCAACATCATCATCACCATCAATAACATCACGCCCCATGAATAATTCGACATTTTACTCAGCTTTAGTTCTTTAATGATGAAATAAATCTTTATCTCACTGCCGTATATTACCAAGTATACGAAGTGAGTTCAGAAAACGATCAATCAAATTCTTTACGTTCATACGCATCGATAATGTTCAAGTTTTCATCGTCTCTGTCTTTTTTTTTCATCAAATAACGGACATTTTGTTTTTCCACTTTATTCTATTGTGATTTTTATTAGCTAAATTACATTATATAATGAATTTTTATATGCAGTACTTATGTTTACATTGAATTGCTAAGGATAACAAGTGAATCTAGGAGACATATACTTTACCTGTGTCGTGACTGTACAATTACAATTACCATTCCGCGATTATTGCACTACAATGTGAGTATTTTATTGAATAACCTCGTGTGAGCTCGACGCCCTGGCTCTCGTGGTCTTGAAATTGTAAAGACAATGCAGAGGAAAGGAACAATACATGATTAATGATTTGAAAAAGTACCTTATAATAATATACACGAAACGAT
>JABMBR010004544.1:0-23824 GCA_018881525.1 Meteorus sp. PSUC_FEM 10030008
AAAAAAAAAAAAAAAAAAAATTAATGACAACTTGTAGGGAAGTGAGAAATAGGTGTACAGAATATAAAGTGGGATTATTATTTTTGATAGTGACTTGTCATTGATTCATAGCTGTGATAAAAAAAATTAGGTGATAGAAATCATGGGGACTTTTATATCCCTTTTTCTCTTTCTGTTATTTCTATTTTAATTTTAATGGTTTAATAATTGATAAATTGTCATTCCCGTTAGCATGACAAGTTGCTTTGGTGTATCAGCTATCGCTTGTTCATTCTCAATGGACTCATGTTTAAAACATTATTTCTATCTTATTTCTCCTTTCGATTATTTTTTTTTGTTCGAAGGTTTTTTCATTTCTTTTGTACCTGAGTGATAGATAGCAAGACAAAAGTTGTTGGCTTTTTCTTAATGTCGTGGTTGTATTTATCAGTGATAGATTCGTAGAATTGTCTGTTTATAAATTCAAAGTATTTCCAAACAATTGCCATTCGGGTTTTTTGCTTCCATGTTTTTATTGCTGATGAATAGACAACTGCGAAGAGGATTTATTCATGTAATCACTGATTCATCTATCAAGAGGGATGTTGATTATTCATATCTTGATGAATGTTGTTTCGTTATTTCCAAAGAAAAGTGTCCACAACAATAATTCAAATCGAAATTCTAATGCGACACGATTTTTCGTATGACTACAATGCTTAACCTCTTTGCCATTACAATAATCATACAAATACCTGAAAAAGTGAAACCAGAATATCATTCTTGTGTTTTAAGTTTGGAAAGAAAATGAATTTTCATAGCTCCAACCTACCAAACGATCCAGAAAAAAAATGTACAACAGTAGCAGCATTCACAATGCTCACCAGCTCTACATCATCAAACACATTCTTCCCCTGTGCTTGAATTATTTTTGGCGGCTGTAAAAGTCCGGTTTGACGAGTATGCTCCCTTTTATCGATTATCTTTCTTTATTCCCCTTCAACGATGCAACAACCTGCACTTGAGATGTAAAGCTAAACATTACTCTACAACAACTACTATTTCCATTCTTTTATTTTCCTTTCAACATTTTCTGCATATTTTTCTCTTCCGTTGTACAGACAAAAAAGAGGGAAGAGAAAATATCAAACGACACCTAACACGCAGATCATTAGCTCCACATCATCCTCTTGTAATCTCACGTTGGAGTAATTCTTTTCTACATGTTCTCCATAAATCTGCAACAGAACAGGCATTTTCAACAGTATAAAAATTTTCTCAACACCGGAAATATTAAGTAAAGTAAATTCACTAAAATATTGATGAAAGATAACCTAACAATTACTGCCATCGACCAAGTTCATGAACTTTACAAGGCCGATACATGAAATGAATTTAAATGAAACCATCAACCACAACAGCAGTTTAAATATTATCAAATCATAATTCGACCAATATTTATTCTCACTTATCATTCAGATAAGTCATTAACATATCATTCAATTGTATGACTAACCGTAATAAATTTCATGTGAATAATTTGAATATTTCATGATGGAGGATTGAAAAGAGTACGCAAACGTCGGATAAAAAGAGAATACGGTTATTAAGTCTTGTAGAGAAGTGAAAATAAAGTACGAAGAAGACACGAGATTGAATACCACCAAGTTGTTGTGGATGAAGAAGAAGTTAAGGATGCACTTGAATTGCTTGATGGGGGACACAACTCGATTCGTTGGAGAAGGGTGAGCCTGTTATAAGTTGGAGCGTCGACAGTTGGACAGTTTAGTACTATTCACGAACTCGTCACAATCGAAAACAAGTGTGGTCATAATAATTGTTCATACCTGAGAACAATTCTTCGTGGTTGTATTTTTGGTTTGATAATTCCAAAAGTTGCCAAGTGAAACGAAGCAAGAGATAATAATTCAGCAGAATGATTTGGTATCAGTTGGTATTGATTTATATCATCGTTCTTGTTGGTGGAACAATTGCTGATGAAGATGATACTGTTGTTGTCGATGGTAAGTTCTGTAATTGTCATTAGAATTTTGTTGAAATCACGTGATTTTGTTCAAATGATTTCACTTAATATTAAAGAGAAAAAGATAAATGAATTGGTATATGAAAATTGTTTCTTGTCGTGTTTGGATTATCTGGGTGAATGTGAATGTAACTTTTGAATGCGGTCATAAATTTTGTGTATGCAATTCACGCAATTCTAGCGCGTAGCAATTCGATGTCCGCAATAACAACGGAGACTCCGAGACAATTCAATGTTGGTTGTATTGGCATAAAACATGTGAGAATACACTGTTGGAATTTATTCAACAGTTAGAAGTGTTGTACTCTTTATGCAATGGTCTAATTCATGTAACACACGCATAAATGTTTTACATTCATTGATTGCACAAGTGGGGAATTGTTTCCGAGAATGTTCGACTGTTTTGGCATTTTCTCCACCTGATCTATAACCATAGAGTTTCAATTTGATGTCATACAGTAATTCATCATCTGTTTTCTCATCTTTATGAAACAAATGATTCTGTTTCATATCATTGGTTGGAATTGTTTGTGGTTGATGAAGAAATATATTGCAGAGAGGTGAACGTACCGTGTTACACCTGTTTTTTCCTGCAGACAATCATCCACTAGTCTGCGAATTTTTTCCCAGATTTTTTTGCTAATTTCTGCTGACATAACCTGAAATTTTTATCAATCAAGACAATTGTTCATCAATGATAATCGATCAATACCTATGTCCATTGAGATTTCGATCACTGCTCCCACATAAAACTTTAAAATTGAATCATGAATTGACATATCAATGATCAATTTATAAATGTTGATCAGCATCGGAGTTAGTCGCTTCATCGCGCTCTGGTTCTCGTCAAATCCATTGGGCAGATAAGAAGAATCCCGGTGGAGTTTGTCTATCATCCAAAGGTGAAGTTGGCCATTGTGCAACCTTCAAGGAATGCTATCCATACTTCAAAATACCGGATCTGGGTGCACTTGATGGTTGGGTTCTTGGTGTTTACGACACTTGCAGCTACATTCGTAATGATGGGCGAATGGGTTTTGGGGTTTGTTGTTCGGGTACACCGATCACAACCCCAGTACCTGATAAAGATGAAGAAGAACCAATCATCGAAGATGCTAATGTGAGTACGACGTTGAAATCCAAAAAATGGACTCATAACCTCACATTTAAAGCATTATTTATTTCCGGGATATGATCCCATGTATTATTTTATATGTAAACATTATGAATACCGGCTTATGACCTTCAGGAGGACAATGAAGACAAGAAACCAGATGTAATCAATCTCAAACCTGAAAGACCGCCAGCATTGTGGCCACCTCCAATACCGACACATTCGCCTAATAATACGATTCCGCCATTACCGACACATCCACCAAATCTAATGGATTCAATTGTAACTTCAAAACCCACAACAATTATAACAACAACCAGAAGAAAACCCATCTCCACAACTTGGCCAACCAAGAAACCAGCTTGGTGGCCAGGTATCACCACTAATAAACCAATTATTACCACATTGAGTGCGACAATGATTAGCTCTTCAGCATGTGGAGCAAAAAATGGAGATCAAGATCAGGAGCGAATTGTTGGTGGTCAGAATGCAGATCCTGGTGAATGGCCCTGGATTGCTGCATTGTTCAATGCCGGCAGACAAGTCTGTGGTGGCTCATTAATCGATAACAAACACATTTTAACAGCTGCTCACTGCGTAGCTCAGTAAGTTCCAGAATTTGTTCATCCAGGATTGTAAAAGATTCTCCATTCACGAATTGTTGTTTATTTCCAGTATGAACTCTTGGGATGTCGCAAGATTGACTGTGCGCCTTGGTGATTACAATATAAAGACCAATACTGAAGTACGTCACATAGAGAAACGTGTGAAACGTGTTGTGAGACATAAAGGTTTTGATGCAAGAACACTTTACAATGACGTCGCGGTATTGACATTAAATGAACCTGTCGATTTCACTGAACGTATCAGACCTATTTGTCTTCCAAGTGGACCTCATTTGTATAATGGAAAAACAGCGACAGTCATTGGATGGGGTTCATTACGTGAAAGTGGTCCACAGCCAGCAGTTCTTCAAGAAGTCGCAATTCCAGTTTGGTCCAATGCAGAATGTAAAATAAAATATGGTGCAGCAGCACCAGGTGGAATTGTTGATAGCTTTTTATGCGCTGGTAGAGCTGCTAAAGATTCTTGTTCAGTAAGTTCTCATGCTCTCAATCATTTCTTCATTCATTATCAGAATATCAACAAAGTGCTAAACTTCAATGATGAGAAATGTTTGATTATCAATTTTCACTTTCACAATACATCAAGTCATTAATTAATTCATGAATTATTCATCAGGGTGACAGTGGTGGACCTTTAATGGTGAACGATGGACGTTGGACGCAGGTTGGTATCGTAAGTTGGGGTATTGGTTGTGGTAAAGGTCAATATCCCGGTGTTTATACGAGAGTAACACACTTTTTGCCATGGATTTACAAAAATCTCAAATAACATTGACAATTCGATGCACAACAATACCGTGAGAATAATTTCATAATAAATATTGTCTCGTTACAATTAATTTTATGATTAAATATTAGATATTTTATTATTGACGATTATGATTAGTTATCATACATACAATAAGCGTATATAAAAAAAATAAGGAATACAATATTTTTTATATTCAGAAAGCATTTGTGGCACTTTGATCATTCTCGCCTTCACATGTAAATCCTCAATCCAATGTGTCCAATTAACTAAACGCATCATCTACACACAAAATCCATCCTCAATCACCACCGTATCAAAACTAATTTCATCAATTTGTTCATCCACTTCAATTATCACAATTGCTGACGGTTAAATGTTGTAAAATATTCCGTGCTAAAAATAAAATGAAAATAAAAGGAATCAAAATGAACTCAAATTAATTTGGAAAATAATAGAAACAATAAATAAACAAATTCTACCTTGAAAGTAACCTGTGTCATAATTATCATCAGGCTGTGGTACAAAAGGTGGAATGGCTTTAGCTGGTTGCTCCCATGGGAAATTTTTAAGGAACTCCATCGTTTTGACATTCTTTGCTGTAGGTCTGACATGTTGATCCAGAGTTAACAAAGCATCAATAGCACTGCTGGCAGCTTCAGACAATTGTTCATCATCCTCTGGCCATGGCACATCTCTCGCTAATATATTTTTGAAAACATCCTGCGGTGTTTCATCATTAAACGGTGGAACACCGGTGCAGAATTCGAATAAACAAACGCCAAGTGCCCACCAATCAACAGCGGGTCCATGTCCTTGTTTCAATAATAATTCAGGTGCTAAATAATCAGGTGTACCAAGAATTCGATCATCAGAGCGATTCATATTGCTATTGAGACCTCTACGAACACTCTTAGGTGTTCTGTATGGAGTAAAATTGCTATTTGAGTTGGGTGCAGGTGTTTTTATCGGTGATATACCGTGCGGTGATTCATCTGGATGATTTTCATTGTTGTCCTGTGTGGTGTTGAGTGATGTTGCAGACACATTTTCCATCGGTGGTAACTCAAAACGAGTATTCTTAATTGGAGCAATTTTAGTATCATCCTTTTTGATGTCACTGTTACGTGAACGTAATTTTATTGATGACACTGGCGTACTGAATGCTACACGTCCACCTGATCCTGATTCGTGTGCACTCTTCTTCTTCGACAGTTCTCCATTCTCCATTCTACTTATTCTATTCATATTAGCACTTAAATTCGGACTACTTTTCGTAGCGAATATTGCGCCACGATTTTTTCTTTTCTTTGGCGTTAAATTGCCGCCGTCAACGTCCAGTAAAAATATTTCACGAGTTAGACCCGTGTGCGATTGCATTTGACGTTTACGTTTTGTACCGCGAACAAATGAATTGGTGCATGTGCTCAATGGACTGGTGTGTGACAGTGGTGGATGGGTGGTGTCTGCTTCCAATGTCGATTCATCATCTTCGTTTGTTTTTTCTTTTGTGGCATTGGTGATGTGCTTCAATGATGATGATTCACAGGTGTAATAGCTCTCGGTACTTGTACAGGCAGACTTTTCTATTGATTGTTTCATTCCTTGTTTCATTTCATCATCTGATTTATCAATAAATATCTCGTCATCATTAAAACACAAATTTTCAGCTGATAAAAACGGTGTAACACCAGATAATCGTGAACAATTAGCTAAATCTGATCCTGAACCTATTGAATTTGATAATAAAAATTTATCTTTGGCATTTTTTTGTAATGCAGATAGTAAATTTAATGGCACAGAGTTATCATCACTTGTGTCTAGTAAATTTGATGAACATGATGATTTCCCACCAGAGCCAAATGATAAATGTGAGGTTAATGATAACAATTGGCCGGGTGTCCTCGTGCCTAAGTTTGGTGTTACATTGACTAAATCAGATATCTCCAAATCACGATGATGCGATATTTTACTCAATCCAAAATCCGTGAGTTTAACATGGCCTTCATGTGATAGCAACATATTGTCAGGTTTCAGGTCGCGATGTACAATACCGTGCGAATGTAAATATTCAAGTGCTAAACAAACTTCAGCAGCATAAAATGACGCCATTGATTCTTCCATGTAACCGATGTTGCCGAGGAAACTCTTTAAATCACCACCAACCATATATTCCATCACTAAATAAACTGAACGGACTGATTGCAATGAGTAAAATAATTGCACACAATATGGACTGCGTGTCAATGCCAAAGCGTCTCTTTCAATAACCACTTGTGACGCCATATTTTTATGTATCATTTCATCTTTTTTCATCACTTTGATCGCATAAATTTTGTCGGGATTTGATTTTTTGAAGCCGAGAAACACTTTGCCAAATGCGCCACGACTTATTGGTTTAACGATTGTGAAATCTTGAATTTCTGGCACCTAAAAGCAAAAAATTTGCATTAACAAACTAATTAAAGGTAAAACTTCCAGTATTCATTCATGTAAATGTCACCAGTCACCTTTGTTGATGGATTAACGATCTTCGAGATGGTATTAAAAATTGAATTGTTGATATGCTTGTGAGATTGTTGTTGTGGTGTTTTAGTTCCTTGGCATTGCACCTCATTCCCATCAGTTGATTCATCATCGTTTGACTTTGATACTGATTTTGAATCAGTATCATTGACCAATGCACTATCAAGTCGAGAGTAACTTGATAAATTCATTGACAATTGGTCCATTTAAATTCGAATGATAAAAAAGTAACAAAATTAACCTAACTTTTCTGCCGAACACATTCGCTTCTTTTATCACGATGTGTGCATGTATTCGTACTTATATCAAAGAATATTCAGCCCGCGAATCACATCACATATAACAGATCAGAACCGTAAAAACACCAGACATACTGACTGATATTTCATATTACAGAAGTGAAACCATTTTTGTTTACAATGTCCATATCGCTCCTGTGTGAAAATTCGAGGTTAGAACATACATAGGTACGCACAAATGGCGTTGGTAGACTCGCGCCTATATTCAAATCGCAGTGAGTCAATATTCAAATGCTATTGGCGCGTTCAGCCTTCCAAGGGAAAATCCAAACGATCACCAAACGTATCCTACGTGGAATATAAATGAAAAGAAACTGATGCTTGACACTTTGTGCTTTATAACATTGGCACTTTAATTATTTAAGGTTGAATATAATTTCTGATTCTACAAAACTACATGCGATATATCATAGATTTTTAAATAATTCGTTTTTGCAGATGATTTATGTTGATAAGTCCACAAAGAAGTTGCCATTTGTCGTGCAAAGATCATGCACAATTAATTATGTTCGAATAATTAACGTCCCAGTCCTGGAATTTGATGAGAGAAATCAGCTTCCACTTCAATCGTGACATAAGGACTTTTTCCAGGTTCATATAACTCTGAATGAACTTGAATTTTCCCATTTGGTATACCAGGTGGTATTTTTTCAGACGGGAATGTGTATTTCTCAATGGCATAATTTTCACCCTGGAATTATTTACGTTTCATTAAACTCCATTGACAAATCTCCATCAAAACCAGAAAGAGCAATTCTGATTCTTCAGTCTCATCGTTCTAGTTGTGCTGATTGAATACTCACAGCTTTGATCGGACACGCCTTTGGGAATTTGTCTTTGGGTGTTCCAGCATCAAGAATTGTTTTAACGAACAATTCGTCTTTGAAACCCTCACAAACCGGAACGTCTGTCTCACCAACTTTCTCTCCATTGAACTGAGCAACAAGTTTCATCTGGGACCAAATAGTTAAGTGAAAGAAATGACAAAGTTTGATGAATAATTCACACTGTACCTTCATTTCAGCAGGTAAATCCGCTTTCACGGGTACTTTGAATGTGATACGATCACCAGAATCTTCGATTGTACCTTCCCATGCTCTTGTGTAAGGATTTTCGACGTTATTCACTTCAACCTTCTTGAAAGTGATTTTTGCAGTTGGCTGAGACACAATATGAGAAGAATTAGTCCACCAACTTAGTTATGTTGATATTCATCATCAAATATTAATGTCAATTGATAACTCACATCGCCAATGGCTCTAACGACACTGCCAATGGAAATACTAAAGAGAAATAATGTGCTGAGTACACCTGTCATTATTTTCGTTTTGTACATATTGAGCAGTGAAGTATGTTGGATCTATTGAATTTCGTTCAGTAGAAATGTCCCGGTATTTAAACTGAAAGTCTGAGTATTGTTTGTTGAAATAATCAACAAACATTACTCAATAATCAACAAATGAGGTGTTAAATCAAGATAATCATTGAGTGGAGCATAATTTTAGGATTGGAACAGACATGAAAGGTTAGAAATTGCTGGGTAATTCATTCATTGCTGTGAAGAGTAGAAATAATTAGGAAGTTCTATTCATGAATGTCTAGATCGGGGAAGTCTTTGTTTTGTATTTGTAACAATATTGTCGGTCATTCTTTCATTTTATGTAATTACATGGACTGTGACTGTTGTGTAAATCTACAGATTTTAATCAGAGCGGATGAAGTGCAACATAAAATTCACTCGCTGAACAAATTGCTATTGAACCAAGAAATTTTATGCTCTGGATTCTGGTTGTCACGCAGGAGAAATCATGGAAAGATGACTACGAGGAAGAATGAATAAACATATTGGAGAGTCCCATGTGAGTGCGGAGGTTTCAATGATTGGAGATGGTTATCAACGTCCCAGTCCTGGAATTTTATGAGATAATCCACCTTCTACTCGGATTGTAATGTAAGGATCTTTTCCAGGTTCATAAAATTCTACTTCAGCAGCTGCAGCTCCATCAGGAATTCCAGGTGGTATTATATCAAGAGGCACCATATATTTGGATATCACGTAATCATCAGCCTGCAATTAATCGATGATTTATCAATTGATACTACCAACATATTCTACGATGAATCTTTTGATTAATTCACTTCATTGGAAACTCACTGCTTTAATTGGACACTTCCTGGGAAATTTTCCTTTTGGCGTACCAGCATCAACGATCCCTTTTCCAATCGTCTGGTCGTCAAAAGCTTCACAAATTGGCATGTCTATTCCTCCTATCTCACTCCCAGCATATAAACCAACAGCTCTGATCTATTATTTAATAGAACATGGAGATATGGACAGTAAGTGAAAAAAATACGGCTGATTGATGACGAAATTAACAAATTTTACCATCATTGTCTCAGGCACGTCTTTCTTTATTGGTACTTTATAAGAAATGGTTTCACCAGGTGGATGAATTTCACTTTCCCATTGTCCGAAGTATGGATTGTCGATGATTTTGACATCAATTTTGTTGAAAGTCACTTTCACAGAGGGCTAAATGATCAAGTGGGTGTGATAAAAGGTCCAAGTATTTCATATTCAATTGATAACTTACGTCAGCGATGATGACTCCAACTATCAACGAAGCTATGAACGATGGAAGAAATATTCTCTTCATGGTATTCATGATTGTCATCCACAAAGCAACTGTTCAATGATGGATTAATCACACCTGAAACAACGCCGCTGTATTTAAACTGAATCATTGATACAGATTATCATCATCAATCACAGGAATATAATTAATCGTCATTTTACATAATCAACTGATGAGATATTGAATGAAAATGATAAATGAATGAACCCAGTATCAACATCCGGATTGAAGTTTCACAAAGCAATCATAATCGTGGGATTCGGAAATGATCATCAGATCATTTATGCCTTTCCTAATTATCATTATCGATCTCTTCATGATTCTCTGTTCATATTTTTTCTCAGTCGTATATTAAATATAGTTCAAGATTGAAATCAGAGCGAATGAATTACGTGTTAGCTGTTTATTTCACGAACTAGTATCTCATGCAATTTCACATCTCTGATTATTTTATTTTCAATTGATCATGTCCAGAGGTCTGATTTGTATGATGCCATCGGTCTTGTTGGAATGTTTGGTATTTCTAATGTTTATAGGATGTTGTCAGCGTCCTAATCCTGGAATTGTATGGGTTAATTCAAGATCTGCGTGTATAATCACGTAGGGATCATTCCCTGGTTCATAAAATTGCACATCGACTACGACGGGTCCATCAGGAAGACCAGGTGGTATTTTATATGGTGGGAATAAGTATTCACTTATTACATAATCAGCATTCTGGAATCATCATTCATTACTAGGTTAGGTTTATTATTATTCTCAGAGTGATTATTATTATTTATATAGTCTACGAACCGCGTTGATTGGACAACCTGTAGGAAATTGACCTTTAGGTATACCGGCTTCAAGAACACTTTTTGCAAAGAGTTCATCTTTGAATGCTTCACACAGAGTCATATCTATTGCTCCGAATTTATTTCCCATGAATTTAATGTCGCCTTTCATCTGTTGAGAATCAGAACATTGTTATTATAACAATTGAGATGGAAGAGTAAACAAATGAACAGAGAAATCTCAAGATATATGCAAATATAGGTTATGTAATGGCGAAATAAATTTGTACTCAGAACAACTTTACCATCAACGTAGGAGGAATTTCTTTCTTCACTGGTACTTTGAATGATATTCTTTCACCAGGAGGTAAAATTTCTCCAAACCATCCATCAACGTATGGATTGTCGTTGACTTTGCTATCGACTTTTGTAAAAATCAACTTGGCGGTTGGCTGAAGGAGACACGAAAACAATTGAATGATCAATGCAGTGGATGTGTTTATCTTTGGTGATTGAAATTTATCAAACTCACATCGCCTTGAGCAATGATGAGACCAATGTGAATAGCGGCGATGAATAATGAAATGAATACTTCCGCCATGGTATTCATGATTGAAGTTGATCAACAATTGTTCAATATGAAATGAACAGTGAGAGAAAATGTAGCTGTATTTAAACTGAATCATTCCTAATTATTCTTTGGTTCAATTATTTGATGGAAAATTGGATATGAAAATAATTGGTGGATTGCTCGCAGTTGTTTATTTGTGTATTGTAGTTATTATTATTGTCTCAATTTTATTTTATCGATGTTCATTTAATTACATTGTTATAGGATTTCGTGTGACAAAAATTGAGATTGTAAGCAGAGCGGATGAATTGCAGCATTGGATCAATTTATTGCACGAATTGTCGCTGGTTTGCTTCAAGGTTAGGTATAGGTGATTGAACAAGGAGTGAAAAACAATTTAATTCATGTTGTATCGAGAATTTTCAGATTGTTTATCCACTCAACAAATGGTACACACATTTATGAAGATTGTTTGGGAGAAATTTCAATCGAAAAATGTCTCATTACTCGTGTTAGGAAACTGGTATCGCTGAAAGAGAAAGAAAAAGAATAGGCGGGCCAATTACTCTGATTGGTCTTGGTCTTTGTCGTGGTCACCCTCATGGTCTTTCTCATGGTCTCTCTCGTGGACCTCTCTTATCAAACTATTCATTCATGTGAAGCAGTGTCAATGAATGTAAACGATATACGAGTTTTAGAAATTGATTGGATAAATAAAAGAGATGAAAGTGATGAATATCCATGTGGTACAATTATTCATAATTCATAATGGACTCAAACGAGATCAAATTCATTTACACATTTTATTTTCATTCAAATTTTCTGTTACATACGTAATATCGGGGGGATATCATTCCATTCCCATAAATAAGGAATATTTGTGACAATTTAATTGACATCAACATCCTTATCCGATAATTCTATTTAATAATCAAATCTAATTATATAAGTGTGTGAGGTTATGTTCATCATTATTAACATTCTTTCATTATTATTATTATTTATTTGTGGATAAAACATATTGTTGAGTCCGATGTATGTTGCCATTGGTCGTCGCATCAGTAACTTTAGTGAACTTGGGAAATTAATACTACTGGACTGATTTGATGTTCGGGTCTCAATATTCATGAACCAAATCAGCTTCCGCTTTGATAATAACGCAAGGGTCCTTTCCTTCCTCGTAGAATTGAACATCAGCTTTTATCACTCCGTCAGGAAGACCATCGGGGATTTTTTCAGGTGGCACCATGTATTTGCTAATCTCAAGTTCTTTATTCTGCAACAAATGAATAAAAATTACGACGCCATTTTGTTGCCCAAGTCCTTTTGCGTTTGTTCTATGTCATGAAATTTAATGAACTTACAGCATTGATAGGACATCCTTTGGGGAATTTCCCTTCAGGTATTCCAGCTGCAACAACGTCTTGACCAAATGATTCGTCTTCAAATGCTTCACAAACTGTCATATCAACATCACCGATGACATCTCCGTTGAATTCGATCACTCCTTTCATCTATAACCAAAAATTAACAATAAATAGATAAATGACGTCTGGGAATAGAATTGACCATAAACCAATTCATTTTACCCTCATTGTGTCAGGTACATCTGCTTTTGCAGGCATCTTGACAGATATTTTCTCACCAGGAGAATGAATTTCACTTGACCATTTGTCATAATAAGGATTGTCAACAACTTGGATGTCAATTTTTGTAAACACCACTTTGGCATTTTCCTACAGTTTGAAAAGACAAAAAGTGACAATGAAGTAATCAGTGAGAAATTATTATGAAACAGTCTGTTCAAGTAAATAGACGAAGGTCTAATGACTCACATCAGCAGTAACACAACCAACACAAACAGTAGCAATGACTGACAAAATAAATATTCTCATCATGATTTCCATAATTATCAGCAACAAACTGATGTTCAATAACGAATAAGTTTTTCCTACAGAAATATCACGGTTTATAAACTGATTTATTAGTACCGATCGTCTATCATTCGTCACAAAAGAGCAATTAACAATTAATTTGTATAAAAAACTGATGAGATATTGAATAAATCTGACTATAAAAACGGAAATAACACATAAAAAAATTCAGCATCAACATCCGGATCAAATTTTCATTGGAAAATTATCATCGTGGGAGTGAAAAATAATTACAAAAGTTATCAAATCATCTAAGCTCGTGCACATCGTTGTCTGATCTATTTTCCTTCGTGAGAATTGTCATGGCACAGTATCAGCGATTGGAATCAGAGCGGATGGAGTGCAACATGATATCCATTCATTGCACGAATAGATATGTCAGCGCGTAGTTTGATATCTTGCATTCTGATTTTAGTTGTTAGTTTAAAATTAAGTAAAATGTGTGTTATAATTGCTTTGAGACTGATCATTGCAAACTTTTGACCAATGCATGACATCGAGCCACCACTGAAGGGTATGAAAGTAAATGGATGACGTTTTGAATGGTGTTCTGGTAGAAAACGTTTAGGAATGAATTCTTGTGGTTCTGTCCAGTACTCTGGACTCCTCTGAGTTACATAACCAGCTATCAGAACTTGGGAATCCTCTGGTAACCTGCAGTTGGCTGGAAATTGATAAATATTTATTGGAAAGAATTTTTTTTAAGAAAATCTGTTTGATAACTTACGGATTTCAAGCTCCTGTTTGACATGACGAATTTGGAAAGGTGCAATTGGGAATAATCGCAGAGTTTCTTTGATCACCATGTTAATGTAAATGAGACGATCTAACAATTCATGTGACATTGGTTGGTGTGTGAAAAAATGTTTTGCTTCATCTCTGGCTTTTTCTTGTACCACTGGATGCATTGCGAGCATTAGGCAAGCAAAGCTGCTGATTGAACTCATCGTGTCTTGTGCCTGTAATGAAATTTCCAGTTCATAATCGATAAATTTTATCAAATCAATGAAAGAAGTTCTTGGATAGTTTTGAGGTTATATTCACCGCTGCGTAAATTGTTGAGATCACATCAATCAATCCTCTGTCAGTTAATTCATTTTTCGAATTGTTCATCTCTAGTAACTGTTCTAATATTGAAAACTTCAATCGATTCGATTGGAAATCTCCAAGGCGTATGCGGTCAATACACTAGAGCAAGAACGATGATCCGAATCAATTTATTACATCGATCATTAATTGTTTTCTTGATTTCACCCTCCTCAACTATCCTCACCCTTTTCATAAATTTTGTTCTTATTTCAACATATTTCATCTGCTCTCGATGAAACTTCGTCATTTTGTAGATGAAATCCGGATGTAACCAAACTTTCAGCATACGCTCATGTATCAGTCGATACATTCTAAAAATCATATGAACTTCGTAATCACGTATAGATGAATGTCAAATTCATATTATATAAACTTGGACTTTGTTACCTTTCAATACTGCTAAAAAAGTCCTTGGCAATTTTTTCGTCATGATCAACATCAGTAAATCCCAAGATCGTTTCTTTATGTATTCATAATACAGAAAAAAATTCAAGGATGAATTATCTTTTCTTTGGATGGACATGATGATAAGATGAAAAAGACGAATGTCGGAATGTCAATGAATTAATGCAGTTGATGAAGCTACTGACCGCAGACAATATCAATTGTGCATCTATCAATAATTTCGTGTATGTTGAAAACATTTCCATCAGCACACATCCGTAAGTTTCCGATCATTATTCGACTTCGTTTGTCAAATACATCGACAAATTGTTTTATTGACTTTGCACTCAGTGTTCGCAACGCCATTTTACGATGAATCTTCCAAACTTCTCCTGCAATGACATGAATTGGTTGATTGATGAATTGAATAACAAGATGAAAGGTTTGAATTAACACGAGTGGACTCATTTCTTTCAATAATCCCTCACTAACCTGAACCACTTATCAATCCATCACCCAAGAGTGGATGCAGGAATTCATAAATCATCCCTTTAGACAAAGTCTCTTGACTATTCAACACGACCTAGAACCAAGTACAACACCCTCATTCAAATAAGTGTAACAATTCTCTTTCTCATGCTCTGATATAATAATCCATCACGCCTTACTTCAATGTCCTCAGGTTTTGTAACAACAACATAAAGATATGGCCCCAACCACAATTTCATGGGTGAAATGTCTCTGTAAGGCTCCACAAAATCAACCAAACGAGTCAACAAATCTACGAAAAAATTCAGTCCATCATTTTCCAATCATATAAAATCC
This sequence comes from Meteorus sp. PSUC_FEM 10030008, assembly GCA_018881525.1. Classification (NCBI taxonomy): domain Eukaryota; kingdom Metazoa; phylum Arthropoda; class Insecta; order Hymenoptera; family Braconidae; genus Meteorus; species Meteorus sp. PSUC_FEM 10030008. The sequence continues at coordinate 15,549 of JABMBR010004544.1, forward strand.
CATTTAATGTTGTATATCATCATGATTGTCATATTCACCATCTGGATCACAGCCAATCACTTTGTAACCACTGCCAATCAATGGAAAACCTCGAGGTCCTGGCAAATTTTCTGCTAAAAACAACAAACGAGTTCTTTTTCGTCTCCAATCACTTGTTATCCATTTGATGATGATTAAACTCAATACTAAAGTAATCAGAACAATTCCAGTTGGATAACCTATAAAAACAAATGAAGAATATAATAATTGTTGAGGTTAAATTATCAATTGTTGATTGACAATTATTGATTCGTCCTTTTTGCTCTTTCAATTATTTTTCTTTGCACCTGTTGTGAAGAAACGTAATTCAATCATTCTGATATTCAATCAATAATTTATAATTGATGAGGAGAATAAATAAATGAATAAGTCCATAAATAAATATTGTGATGAGAGTTGGATGTTCGTGGGACACTGTCAACAACTTGACTGATATCTCAATCTACAATTTGATGATTTTATATCCTCACAGTGTCTGTTGACCATATAACTTCATGAGTTTATCATATTTTGATTGCATCAAACCCATCGATCACGTTTTTGTCATTAAAATTTTTTGGTCTTCATAAAAATTCTACCGAATTAATTAAGGACAATGTGAAATGAGTGAGGTTAAATACCCGTGACAGTCATAAATTTAATTGCTCTTCGTTTATGGTTACATAAAATGCGATGAGTAAATAATTGAAAATAACAAAAACGAAATTCAGAGTCTTGGAATTTTTTGAATTGTTGAATTCCGTGCGCTTGTGGAAGTGAACTGTGATTGGTGTTTACATTAATTTCAAATTTTTTCTATTGGTTATTCTACTTGTCACCTTGCAAGGATATTTCGACAGATTTATTGGACAACCAGTGAGGATTTTTCAAAGGTTAGAATGAATGTTTTTTTTGTATTTCGCGGGCTATGTTAAGCATAGGGATTGGTCAGGAACAAAGATAGTAACCAATGATGAACAAATTCTGCTCTTGTTCCGTCTTCTGACGTCACTTCGATCCTGAAAGGCCAACCAGCAACGCAAATACGACAACATTTGACAGTAAATGTACATTTGTATGATAATAAATATGATAAGTGTCATGGCAGCCGTCCAAGACGGATGCTCATTGAGCTCGTCAACGCTAAATAATTTCCAACAAAGTATAAAACAAATTCGATTGTAAATAAATAAATAAATCAATCTTGTGATGGTGTAACTGATCGATAAAAACAATACAATAGTCCCAGAAACGGAATCTAACCTCAAAAACAAATAAAAATGGCGCGCGTTAATGGATACAAACGTTCCGTAACGGGGATGTAAATTCATTGTCGCTTTAAATTGCACCCACCAAGCAGATTGTTCATCGAAATTGGATATTTCCAAATTCCCCAGTGTCAATTCAACAATTGTACAACACGCACAACAACCCTTTTTTGTTAAACCCATTCGTACTTCTTCTTTCACCCAAGTTCTATTTTGTTTGTATTTTTTTCTTAAGCAAATGTAATTTCTTCAATAATGTAATTCGTGTTTCATTTATTATTTAGCCTGATAATTATATTTGTAATTGCAAAAACACCTCAATCATTTATTTGATTAGATAACAATTGATAATGGCTATGCACGTTACATTATCACAAAATTTAGATAATGATGAAGGAACAAGTGGAATTAATCCTGGTGGACAACCACAATTTGTTCAAATCAGTTACACCCCTCCACCGTCATACAATAATATTAATTTACCACCGAATCATCCAGCAAATATGATAACAGTAAGAAGTGTACCACCATCATATGACGAAGTGATCGATCGTAATGGTGAGAAATTTGTTTATGCAATGCATGTTAGGTAATGTTAAATTGAATGTACTGGTAATAATAATGAGCGAAATTGTTTTGTTTTCTCCAGCGCCACCACCGTCATACGATTCATTATTTGGACGTGTAAGAGAAGTCCACAAAACTTCAAAAGGAGTTTATGATTTTTTATTGGACACCGTTGTACTTCTGTTGGGTACAAGTAAGCTGAAGTTGGCGTTTTTTCAATGTTAAAGATAACCCAAAAATCCAGATGATCATTTTCAATAAACTCTTGATTTTACTAACGAGTGTGATGAATGTGATTTCATAAAATATTTGTAGTCATGAGAGCCCACGACTGTCCAATCCTTAATGGTTATAAAGAGTTTTTGATCATCGGTATGTGATTGGTGAAAGTGTCACAAAGTGCGTGGCGAATTCTAATAACCGTCATTATGAATTCATTTCACTTTTGACTTTTATGCTGTTAGATGAAAGCAACTCTCCAAACATTTCAGTGTCTTGATTGGAATCCTTAAAAGAGAAATCTTGAGAATGACTTGTCAATAGAAACAACTTCATGTTATTAATAATTTTGTATTTATTTTATATACTCAATTAGTTTCCACTTATGTTTATTGTTTTATTGCAGTTGGTTACACCATATTAATTGGAATGATACTGGTGATTCCAGTGTGTATGATGATAATTGGTGGAGTTTATCTCTACGATTGTCCTCAAGGCGAATATATTCCAGTTTATTTATTAGTTGGTGGAGCATTTGGAATATTTAAACAATTACTCAATTTATCTGCAAGAGTACGGCCAAGTCTTGATGAAAGGAATGATGAGAGCATACGTCAATCGCCTATTTTAACGTTGATCAATTGCTTTACACTTGGATGGTTTATCATTGGTAATTACCGATACCAATTCGTTAATAGTAACAATAAATATCGATTCGTTATCAAGAGTGAACTGGTGTGAATATAAAATAGAAGAATACATGAACGATTTGGATATTTATGTTGAATGATGAATTTTCTGTTATTTTTTAGGATCAATGTGGGTGTACAAAGAGTATGAGCCAAATTATGATCCAAGTCTTGGCAAATATTGCAACAAAACACTTTATCTATTTGCTTTTTGGTTAGTTACATTGATGTATATTATCCTGGGCATATTTTTGACTGGAGTTTGTTGTGTATCAGTCACAAGTGTAATTTTCGCACGACGTCCACCAGATGGTTTGGCCGCTATGTGAGCTCCTGATTATTTATAAATATTTCAATGCTCGGCATTTATTCTTAATCGTAATATTAATCAGCTATTGATATTAATTATTGATTAAGTTTTGAGATAATATCGAATGAGTGTGCCATGATGAGGTGGATAATTAACGATCAAAAATGAAAAATGGTATAAATCGTGGAATAATTAATTGATTAGTCATTGGAATTAGATAAGAGGGAACATTCGTTCGTGCCAAGTGTGAGGATTTATTCCATTTTGGAATAAATGAAGTATGTGAAGAACAATCGACAGTTATGGATTAAGAATCGATATGGGATCGAATAATTGGTGAGGAGACTTTGTCTCTTATTTTCAGACAAATATATTTACACTTTGGCTTTTTTCGCATTTTTCTCCGATTGTCACGTCATTTTTGGTATTAATATGAAATACTGATGTGAATGTAGGTGATAGTCTGGAATTCAAGATGAATATTCGATTTTCGATATTGGAAATTACTAAAAATTCTTTTTATTTATAAATTTCTTTTCGTTTTTAATTTTGTCAAGTAGATAAACTGCCAGAATTGAGTTGGATTGAAACTCCAATTGATTTGGAATTACAGCGTGAAGTTGGATCCATGTTGGATTGCGATTTATATCGTTTCTATATCTTTGAATTCCAGTTGGTTCTGTTTGCAGTTGATCTACTTTGTCGTAAAACAATGAGCAAGAAAAATGAGACTGTACTCTTATTCTCAAGTGAAATTAGAATGAAAAATTCGCTATAATTCTACCGTCCTTTATGTATTTTTGAATTAGTTTACTTTTGTGATTATTGCATGAAATTATTTTTATATACTCATTGTCTTCTTGATTATTTGCATTTACATTATTGCAATATCAATGTAATTGTTTTTTTCACAATTTCCACACACACACACACACACACACACGCATATGATAATGCATTTAATCTTATAATTAATTTACACTGAATTTAATTCTGTAAATAATAATATTAAACATTGTGGGATGGAAATTATGTAAATTTGTTGCAGCTATTGTGAAAACAAAAAGAAGGAAATGAAATAGGAGCAATTAATATTTGAAAAATATTGATTGTGTGAGAAATGGAAGGAAGAGAACAAACCATGAGCGTAATATTTTATAAATTTATAATAGCGTCACAATACTCAATTATATAAACAAAGTGATTTCCAATTCTGTGTGTACATTAACTTCTCATTTCATTTTTTCAATGCAAATGTCTGTCGCATTTATTAAACTAATGTGATAGATATGAACTATTGTGTATAATTGTAACAAAAAAGAAGTTTTTGTGTAACAATATTATTCATAAACCAGATATTGATATCTTATGGAAATTAATAATCGCAGATCTTATGTATTTCTGAGGTTAGGTTCGTTCAATGTCCGGGAAAATAATGGCGACTTTCAATCGTCTAATTAAATTAACTGGAAATAAACATTTGAACAATTTTATATTCTGCCTGTTTTCATTTTATTTCACATCAATTTCGACTTGTTCATTTTTCTAATCCACATCAAGCAATGATGAATTCGCTTCCTAATAGATAGCGCGAGTGCGTTGTATTCTCGCGTGTATTCTCAATACCTCAAGAGCCAATATATCATCAATTTCATTTTTACTCAAGTTAGGGAGGTCACGAAGGGAAACTCGGGCCCGAACTTTTATGAGGGTCTGAGTGATAAACAAAAGGTTAAACAATTTAACGTCATTGAGGGTTTTCTTCGTCTGTTGATTCCTCTCCAAAATTGGAACAGATATTTTCGTGGCTTCTGTTTTTTTATTTTTCAAATTCCATAGAGAGAGATCAGCGATGTCAAAAAATCGGCATAGAAACTGTCCTGAACAATTTCTATCAACATCAATAAACTGCAATAAACAATCCATATCTGCTCGATATAAAAATGAATTTATCAAATGAATATCACGAATCAACCAGACATCATGAAAATGCATTGAAGATAGCAATAAAACGTGAACAAAATCCATTCCTGAACAATTAATCAGCATATCCGCAAACGATTCACTCTCATAATTAAATCATGAGAAATTTCATTCGTCAAGTGTAAAATTACTGTCATGCGGAAGTTCCAACTCAATATCATCAACGTCCTGAAATAATCAAATGATATTATTAAATCAATAACCCAACGAAACCGCTGAAACGGAAGTTATTAAGACAATGAAATTACTATTGTCACTCCTTATCAATGGTGAACTTCCGATATAACGAATTAATCAATTATTTCACCTTTCCAACTGGCGGAAGTGGAGTCGCGGCAGGTGGCAACAAATCAGGATTATATGAAGTGATAAACTGCGCTTTCCATACCGGAAATGAGTTGTCATTTGGAGATGTTTGTTCACTCAACGTTTCATTCAATCCCTTTCCAACATCCTCCCCATTTTCATCTCCCTTTTCCTTAATTACAAATTAATCCAATGAAACAACTCCAGTGCATTTCAACTCTTCTACATACGAAAATGCTTCATAACAATGTCGACTGTTTTCTACCATTGAAATATTTGGTTTCGAAATAAAAGTTCCATGTTGCATGCAGCCACTTTCGAATAGGAACACGCCACGACCTGAAGGCTGATGAAATGAATTCGATTTATATTTTATTTTTTTTTCATTAAATAGCTCAACTGATTCATTCTTCATTGATGTTTCATTTTCTTTACGATATTAAATTTCCAAGAACCGTAGAAACGATATTTGGGATAGATTAATTGTCCAGGACCATTCATACAATCATCAATCCATGTTCCAATGAATTTAACCCCAGATTGATAATAATTGTAAGTGCCCAACCCATGTCTGATATCGTTCATCCATGCACCTTCATAAGTGTCATTGTTGGAGTACTTGTAAATTCCAAATCCATTTTTAGTATCGTTGTCCCATTCGCCTGGAACAAATGGAAGTAGAATGTTTCATCAATCCTCTGGAGCAGAATTTTTGGTTCATTGTTTTCCTCATTTTCCGTCATGTTCGAACCTAACCTTCATAACGGGTTCCATCAGGATACCAAAAGATTCCTCGGCCTTGTTTCATCCCGCGTTTCCACTGGCCATCATATCTTGCACCATTTCTGAATACATACAATCCTTTACCATGTCGAAGACCACGAATATATTCACCAATGTATATATCACCGTTGGGTAAAATCGCTTTTCCATTCCCATGTCTTTCACCGTTGTCATTGCGATCACCTTCATACTCCTGTGTGATTACAAATGTGAATGGATTTGAATACAGTGGAGCATCAGGAGCTTTTTCACATATTGAAATGGAATTTGAGTTTGTTGTTTTTATTCAAGTACTCTGTTGAATTCATGAGATCTGCAATCATTCTTTATTTTTCGCATATTGATCGTCGCGTTCATCATGATATCCCATCGATAGGATCACAGAACTCATAACCTCAATACATTCCTTGAATAACAGAAAATGATTCGAACAAAACCTCAATCGCTTTAAATTAGTTTCACAATTTGTAATTTTTTTTCCTCAGCAATAAGAGAGGTTATGATCCTTACTCCTAAAGGATTGAAGTTACTCTCGCCTTCACCACTTTGGCTATGACTTGTTGACATTGTGTACGCAAGTTCCTTTCATAAACAATTTGAAAATCTTCAATGTGGGATCCTGATTGAAACACTCCAACTCTGACAAATTAAAATCTGTTTTAATATAATTTTCCATTTACTTTCGCAATTCATTTGTCAGTGGATGTGATCACTGAAAACAAAATGAATATCACAAACATCACAACGATGTTCCGATTATCTATAAATTAATTTAGTGAATGAAATGAAAAACACCACTAACATTTACTCCAGTTTTTCATATTATTACGTCCTCATTCACACCAACATTATTATCAATAATCATCTCAAATTTTATTTATAAACTAATGAATATCCATCACGTCATCGGCCAGTTAGTAAACCGATCAGTGCTTGCTTTTCCTTTTCCTTCTTTCGTACTGTATCCAAATTCCGTTGCTTCCACGAACTCTTACGTAGCTTTATTGGTCTCGAGCCGACGTATCTTCCTATAAACAAAAATAGAAACAAGAATCATCGTTTGATGAAAATGAAATGACAGAGATAGAGTGAATAAAAATGGAGAAGATGATGTAAATAAGATGAATGAATATTAACAATAATAAATAACTATCAACTAGAATTTGCGGGACGAAAATTGGACGTGTGTCCGCGATGATTTTCAAAGGGCTCATCGATTGCACTAGAATTTTTCCCGGAAACGATGAATTAATGAGAGGATCACAATTGCGTCATTGACGGTTTAAATCCAACCAATTCATGACATTATACTGAATCAAAGATAAATAAATATCGATTTAATCATATTTGTTTGTTCTATTGTTATTCATCGCTCATGATTTGAAGCGGCTTTACATCCCACACATAACCTATTTACGTTTGTGGACCTTATTAGCAAATAATAATTCACTGCGTGGGAATTTCTAGAGATCAACGCGTTCAATTGCACTCAATACCGAAAAGGATTTTCCATATTGCGCAATTAGTTTATAATGAAAAAAACAGAAATTATTTATACAAATAATTTTCATTTGTTCAATCGATATTAATCGATCGTGATCAATCGCATGAATGTGGTCAGAGAAGATCAACCCGTCCCCTCTCTTCCTTGTCATTAATTATAAATTGTTGATTGTTCGTTAGTTAAAATTGATAGTGAGGAGAAAATTCGAAAGTTGATGAATCAGAAATTGTATTTGAAGTCAGAATAAAAATGCGCAAGGTCGCACTGGATGTATAAAAAAATTTTATAAGTATCGACAATGGTTCCTCAAACGCATTTTATTTTCATATATCCGTTCAAGTTATTCATCATTTTAATCAACTTCCTGGCATTACTGAACCACAACAAATTTATTTTTTTTTTCCCCCACCACATTCGCTTCATTGATGATAATAAGAGGAGAATCACAGGGTGAAAAAATTCGAGCAAATCATCCTCTTCCTCATATGAAAGCAAAGTAAAAAATAAAAATTCACTCTATTTCCGTGTTATTATTTTTATCGAGTTTAAAAATGCAATGATGATTCCTCATTCAAAATATGTAGGAAAAATAAATAAATAAATTACGGGGAGGACACGAAAAAAAAAAA
>JABMBR010004545.1:0-23821 GCA_018881525.1 Meteorus sp. PSUC_FEM 10030008
TATATATATATTAGCAATCATTTGAATATTTGTATAATGAACACACTCTACAAATAATATTGATAGGCCAATTTGATTTGCCAATTTGACAATTTTAATCAGTGTGAAATAAGTGGTATTTAAAAGTGAGTGGAGGTGGAGGAGAATGCACTGAATAAGTTGAAAGAAAATGATTGTTGTTACCAATTAAGTCGTAATATTACGACGAGATTATTTACCTGAGAAAATAATTATTTTATCGAAATTAGATTTATCGAAATACGTATAAAAAGAAAAACAACAAACATATTGTGGAGTTTTGTATATTTATTTATTTTTCCTGTCCATTTAGAATATTTTATTGACATTGTGGACTAGACATGCATTTATGTGTATTCAAAAGAATTTATATGACATGTGAGAATCAGATCAAAATTGAAGTCGATCAGCATGTTGAGGATGACGTCGATCTTCTAATAATCAATGTCATGTTAAAAAAAAAAGGTTCACTGTTTATTGATTGGTGAATATTGGCGGTTATGCACACAACAGACATGAGAAGGGGGATGGAAGAATGGCGGGGACGTATATAATGACAGATGACAAGGAATTATTAATCGTGTCGTTGTATCGTGGTCGAAGAATGAAATTCAATTTATATCTTTTGCCTCGACATTTCAACGTTGCATCAATTCAATCTCGTTCTATATCAATTTAACCCCATCGATTGATTGCATTCCGTTTGAAATAAAAAATATATAGATGAACTATTATGAAAATCACTCAATCAAAATGTATAGAACATTTATGCAGACATTTTTCTTTCTTAAGTTTATTTTGTTTTCGCTTAGCGGGTCAAATATTTTCAAGTGTATAGTGAAGTGAGTCATTATTATGAAGAAAGTTTTATTATCAACTGAGAAAAAAAATGAAAACCGACGCGTTGAGTTGGGGCAGGTACGAGACCCCTGTTACTCTCTGTACATTATTTTCTTTTCCCTCTTCTTTCTTCATTCATTTTTTTTTATTTTTTAAATGTATATACATAGGCCAAACGGCTTGGTACCTTCAATATACTGTGGCGCACTTTCTTCGTCGACGCCGTTGTCGCAGTCGACGCTTCCTCTCCCTTGTGACCTCTACTTTTCTGTTGCCACTACTATTGCTATACTATTCTCTATATACTATCACACCACTTTCTCCCGCTACTTTTCCCCACTCACCCCGACTGTAGCAACCGACAACCCGACACCGGCGTATAATGGATCGCTTCAATTTACTCGTCGACCCTCTCAAGCACTGACACCCGCGGCGTATCACCAAGCTACCACCCTTTTAGCCTCCCACGGTCCGCGTCGAAAGAAAAATCGAAAAATACTCCGCTCTGAAATGTGACAACAGAAAAACAGCCAGTGAAAATAAAAAAAAAAATATTGTAAAATGAAATGAGTAGAAGAAAATGAAAAGGAAGTAGTGGAATTACTGAATTGACAAGAATGAAGGAGGGATTTTGTGCGTTGTGAGGAAATAGATTAAAATTGATGAAAAATAATGAATGAAGATGAGATTATTTAGAGAAAAATTTTATTGGGAATTTTCACAACTATTTTCATAATCTCAAGATGTAAATGGAAACAGGAGATATTGCGATAATTCTTAAGTATTATTTTGTAACAGCAGAACAGAAGATAGGTGTCACTACTTTTTCCTCCTTTTTTTTTGAGCTGGAAGGAAAAATCCCCGACGTTTTATTTTCTATGCAAATTGAAGTACGACAATTTTATTTGATCGTCGACTGTAATGAAATTATAATCTCACGACGAGTAAGACAAAAAAACGTGTCATTTATCCAACCTTCATCATTAAATATATGTCATTAAAAAGGATGAGGAGTATAAAGTAAATCCCTTTGGTTTAAAAATTCCACATGAATAACAAACGATTAGCTATGAATTAAAATCATTTCCTACTTGAGAAAAATGAATCAGAGTATGTCTGTCAATCACAAAGAAAATTTCTTTCAATTCAGCATTAAACATTTCCAGTATTTCTCTTTCGTTATAAGCCATCATTGACTACAGTTCAAACCCTTCATTTCTTGTGTATCATATCATATCTCCCTCCTCCACGACATGCATAAACTAGGTCAGTGCACGCGGTTTACCCACGTTTTTACACTTCCACTCACTCCAAATCTCATTCTCAACATTAGCACACACCACTGCGTTCTAAATACGCATTTTCTATTCCTCACAATTGCAACCCCCTTTAATTTACCGACAACTTTATTTCAGTCCATCAACTCCAACAGACACAATTCTCTTCACCCTAACATTCTCCCACAAACAATATTAATCATCCAATTGCACGCAATTTTGTTCGACCCTGAACATTAAATAATTAAAAATGAACCAACTCAAATTCCTCTTTTGTATTTTTTTCATAAATCTTCCTTCATATCTGCAACATTGTGCTATAAACAATGCGATTTATATTGCTAGAGACACCATGATGTATAAATAAAGATGAAGTATAAGATATACATATGAAATGTTGAGAAAAAAAAATGAAAATATCGCTGAGGAAGGAAACTGGTACAGTGCGCGCGCGGATGAGACGGAAGCAAAATGGGATGTGAGTCTGTAATGGGGTGTACAAGCTTTCCTCTGCCAAGACTCAACCCACAAGAAAACTTCACTGCTACCTCATACTGTGGTTGTAGGTTTCTAGATTTTGCCTCTGAGGCGAATTCACGCGAGCTCATCGTCATGGTTCTCATGTTATACCACCTTGCCTTTCATCGTTTTGCGCGCGTTTTCCCTTCAATCTATCTCACTATATATCTACATAATACCACTACCATGCACTATCTCTTTCATTTTCAAGCTTATTCTCCGCTCTTTGCATCATTCTATTCGTTTTCATGTTACTTTAATCCATTCACACCTCAATAGAAAAAAAAAAAAAAAATATAAAAAATTCGCAAAGAGGAAGTACGGGAAATAATAAAATGGAAATAAGTGAATAATGAAATGAGGGGAGAAAAAACAAATTTGGAATAATTCGATCTAGGTGAGATGAAAATAAAAGGAAAAAATAATGGAACTCAATACTTTGTCCAACGGTGTAGGAAAAACGTCGATCAAGCTGGAACGTGGCCATTAAGGCTTTTAAAGAGGGGTTGGGAGATCGAAAACGCGAGAGGGGTGAAGAAACGAAAAGAGGAATGCAAATAACTCTGCATGCGTTCCATTTTCCAGGCCCGCGCACGGACTCTCGAGACTCTCCACTCACGATAAACGTGGCTTTTCCCTAAAAACTGCTTGGAGGCTTGTAGAATTTTTGAACTGTGAAATAATCGCAGGATTTAGCAAGCTCTGCTGGGTAAATTCCGAAGCGTCGTGTATATATACTACTTATTCAAGTGTATATATGTGGATACATGCTTGGGTACATAAGTTAAGTATATATACGCATATAGATCGGCTCAAGTATATCAGTTTCCCTTTCAAAAGGGGATGCTTATAAGACAAATGATTATCTCAGTTCTACTGCTTCAACTATTAATTGTTATTGTTGCTATCATTTTTTATTGGCTAGGTCATGAATTTAATTTGGATTTTTCAACATTGAAAGAAAATACGAATTGAAGTGATACGAATCACTTTCTGATATAATTTGAACGAAAAAAAATTTTCAAGAAGATCTTCCCTTTTTTTTCTCGTTATGAAATTTGTTTAACAGGGAATTTGTTAGGTAAAATTTATTTATCAATAAATTCTATATTCTGCTTTGCAATCAATTTTACATTAGTATTGATAGAACGTTGGTGTATTCTCTAATGTCATAACGGAGGAATGAAGCAGGGAAAAATATGTGTGAATATGAAGAAAAGAAAATTGTGGAATAAAATGAGGTAATGAAAAAAAAGGGGGAGGGGGAAGGATAATAAATGAAGAAATTTATTTGAACGATTTGTCGTATGAACAAAGTATCCACTTTGACGATGACAGCCTTCTGTTTGATACGATCTAGATATATTTATGTATTTATAAATCTATTGATGATGATAGGAAGAGGGGGAGAAGAAAGAGGGAAAGATTATTTCGTCCTGCTACTCTTGCTCTACAAGCGCATTTTGATATTTTCCATCTTGCCCTCTGCCAACCAATTTATTTTAATCTGTTCTTATATGAATACATTTATGTCTATTTCCTGAACTTAGTGAGATCAGATATGCTTTGAATTCGAATATAAAACAGACATGAAAATGTGATTGATAAATTTATCATTTCAAATTTATTGTGGTGAAGTCAGCTAATTAGCAACAATTCATCGAAATGTCTTTAACATTTTTTTTTCTCTAGCAATTATCGCGCCGAGTATAAAAACTGACACTTAAAATTATATCTCAAATGAAAATAATAAATTCTGTAAATTTATCTGTAAATTATAATCTTTTCGTGAACATTTTTGTTTTATCTTTTCCATGTGCAAAAAAAAGTTTTTCATTCCATGAACGTCAACCGTAACTCGACAGTAAACTTTACTACTTATACAAAAAAAGTTGGAATAAAGAAAGAAAATGAATGAAAGGAAGATGAAGAAAATGAGAGAGTGTGAAGAAATCGATTGAGGTGGATTGCGTGATTCGACGGATCGTTTCCGCCCTATTAACTGTAGCCTCTACGTCTTCCGGTGGTGCTTCACCAAGACTTCCGGTTCCAATCACCAATCTCTATATACATACTCATATATCTATATAATATGAGCTGACTTTTTGCTTGATCGTACGACGTGCACCACCGCAAGAGATGGGTATGCACCTTTGCCGTTAGTTTGCGATGGTGAAGGGGAAGGAAAAAAAAAATAGGGAGAACGTGAGAGACATGTTCTACTTCCCGATACTCCCTCTTTCTTCTTGCCTTCATTCTCTCTCTATCTTTTCCTTCCAGTATCTATCTATCCATCTTGGTTCGGCTCGTTTGGTTACTTATACCTTCACGTCGAGTGTTTTTGCTGAGCGATGAAGCTCGTAACGTCGAAATGATCGATGTACGACGTGATCTCGACGCGCAAGATATACATATATATTAACTCTGTAGATGTCTAAGATTTTTACGCGATTTTTATTCCGTCTCTGATAGTTTTTTATTTTTTTTTTACTTCAAATCATTTTTTTTTGCTCCAGCAATTTCAGTTTTATTTTGTCTCTTGGCAATATTTTTTAGCCGTTCCATTGGTAGTTTCTGAATGATTTTTCGTCTTTCATGCAAACGTAGTTTTATGTACTGGTTTATGTAGTTGTCAGTGAGGGATTCGTTAATGTGGTGAATCTTTGGCTTGTACAAATACATAAATATATCTGTGTATGCACAGTGTACGTAGGTATAATGACATCGATTTTTGTACAACGACCAAGCTAGAAACCACTAACGATGATCCAATCCACTGCAATTTCTCTTGTGGTTCAACCTCTATCTTCGTCAGCAATATCCAAGTACACACAATACTATGTAATTTTAATTGACATTTAATTGCACTAATGATGGAAAAAAAACTGGAAATTTTCAATGAAATATTTAATTGTTCAAATATTTTTGTCATTGAAAATTCGTGGTCTATTGTCTGACAATTTTATTCATTGATTGAATAACTGATTGATCAAAATTTGTGCCAACGTGTGTATGAAACTGTGGAAAAAAACAACAATGCCATATTATTATTAACAAATAATGGTGGGAATTATTTACATGGCCCACTCTTGGAATGACAAACATGCTGAGAAAGGTAAACAGTTCTGGCCACCACGACGCACGCCACGACACGTCGAATAACGTATTCATGAGTCTGGTGGTCGCGTCGCAACGCGTCATTGCACACGACATTCATACAGGGCACATGCGATTCCTCAACATATATATAGCAATGTATATATTCGCCATTTCGCAATGTCAACGTCATCTCCATGCTATGTCATAGCACCTACCTATTTTGTAATCTTCCACACCGCATGTACATACATTTACATATAACATCTATATAAATGTTAAGTATAATATTGTGAGGGGTTGCAAGAGAATTCTTTGACCGTTGCAAACGGGTGATAAAGTTCATTTAATTTTTTTTTGTCACATCAAACGAAACGAGGATATGAAGAACGAACAAAGATAATCTCGTTCTTTGATGTAGAAATCTCTGAATTTGTATTTACTTGAAAGAAACACTTGCATCAAAAATGTTAAATTAAAAATATGATGAAAAGGGATGGTGACGTGTTTGCATTTTCATATTTGAATTACTGAGGGATTTCAGATGAATTGTACAGACCGCTTATTATTCTCTGGCTATGGTTTGGAAAGTAGATATAAAAATTGCAACAAAACAATTGTTTAATCATGAAATTTGATAGGTTGGCTCGCTATTCAATTAAAACAAATAGTAAAATTATCATGAATGTAGATAATGAAACATAAATAGTAGGAATGAATTGTGTGATACGATTTGCAAGCGCGAGATTTTTGGTTTCGTGTAATGGCTCATCCACCAACTTAGTGCTGACATTAAAACCGCGGAATGAGCTCAACGACTCGTGGCATGTCGGTGCAGCGATGCGGCTACCCAACCAGCCCTTCATGGCGCCCAACTTACGCCCTACTACGCCCCCCTTTCATTTCCATACACCATATAAATCCACTCAGTATATATAAATATATAACATGGTTTCGTTGTCGCATCAAATATACATCACATTCCAGACATTGATTAGCTCTCACAATTTCATATATTTATATATAATGGAAAGAGATTTTTCGTATTTTTATAGTTTTTTCTTTGTCCCATCTAATATTGAGCTTTCCTCAAGGCAAACTTGAAATTACTCGTTGGTATAATATTCACTGCGGAAATGTTTTAAATCTTTCATAAATTCACCCGTGAGACTATTTATAATCTTCTTTTCAATTAATTAATTTTCGTAAATACCTGCGATGAATTTCCATCATGAGTTGATATAGAAAAATAAATGAAAACAGAATGATAATATGAAAACTATATTCATGCAGGAATGAATGAAAATTCAAAAAGTTGTGCACAATTTATTCAGAAAGAAATTTTTGCTCTGTACAAACACACAAAGAGATTTCATATTCAATCATGCGAAAGGTATTGAGTGATTTTCATTCGGTTGTAGAACTCTGACATATCACAGGTAAATATTTCAGGCAAATGAATTGAATCAATTTTCTCCATTTTGCTTTCGTACATGTCGTTCATTTATCTTTGAAGATGGAATAAGGAACTGTTGAATTTTTTTTTCAAAAATAAAAGGTAATTTATCTGTTGGGATGAACGAATCAATCGAATTCTATCTGTAAACAAAGTGAAAAGAAGTAATTACTTAATGTGATGTTTTTGCAGTCATAAATAATATTTTGTCGATAGATTACAAATATTTTGACAATAATTCTTAACTATAAATTTCTCCTTTAGTGCAATATTACGCGAGTTTATTTCTGTATTATACCCCATGATGCATAGAACGTATTTACTACGTTTACATATACACATTGTATGAGGTGAATCCCCCATGCAGAGCAAAACTTCCTAGCACTTGGGCAATGTAACTTATACTGTACGTGTGAATAATATCTAGCAGCTATACCTGCACACATAAAATACAAATTTATTTGAGTACAGAAACGAAATTTTCTCTTTAAAGTCCAAGAAAATGTTAACAATTTTCAATAAAAAAATATTGGCATGAATGTCTGACATTATTTTTTAACAGACATGTGAAACTATTGGTTGCTGAGTTTGTATTTTATCTATAGAAATAGATCCAAATAACAACTGTCATCATACAGAATTTCTTCATTTGCGTCCTGTTCAATGTTTAAAACTGGTCCTTCATCAAAAAAGTCTAAATTTTTGCATAAATAAATATAAACAAAATAAATATTGATCCCACCAGACCCAAATAAATATACGAAAAAATATTAAAATTTTGCAGTTGATACATTGTTCAAAGCGTCTGTTGACTTCTGTACAACAGATATTGGACTAGATACAAAAAAATAGAAGAACGAATGAAAAACGAAAATCAACTGCAGTACATGTGCCACTGTTGAATATCTGTGTTTCACACATGTATGAAATACAACTGGCGAGAGATAGCTCGAGAGAATGTGGACCCTTTGATATTCAACTGGCATTTTACTTCGCGCATGAACGAAAACGTGACCAACGATTTCCTGGCCACGAGTGGGAAATAAAAGGCAAAAGTAAAATTACTGCATGGATAAAATTTTTGCAGCTATAGAATATATTGAAAAATAATGTGGCAATACTTTTGCAAGATGTGATAACCACAACAGTGTGAACGAGGAAGAATGAAAGCAGGACGAAGAGACAACTGAAAGAAAAAAAAAATGAAAACAATAGGCCAAGAGTTATTCGTCGAAACAATACATCGAACGCATATTAAGGGCGAATAAAATATGAAAAATTGAACACAAGATAGATTTCAATATTTACTTTCGTTTTGTTTTTATTCACATGAAATATACAAAATTAATAACCCGAATGAAACAGGCAATTTTTCACGAACGATACTGATGACAAATTTATTTCTTTTATTTTATCCCTACTATCTTCAATGGCAGGGAAATATTTTCTACTCAAATTTCTCTCTATTTTGTCCTGTTGAATTATTTGTCAACGCCTTCGGGTATTCAGTTCATGCCTCACTGCATTTGTCTCTCACCCTTGTTTTCAACTATAGATATATATGGGGCTTAAAAAACGTGCAAAAGATATCGGTTCACGTTGCAATACGCGCGAAAGCCTTTGTATCTCGCAACCCTTTGAGTTGGCATCAGGCATGGGGGTTTTTCAATTTGAATCCAGTCGGACTGTTCGCGCGCGCCATGAAACGACAAAGGCGAGCGTGTGACGGTAGCGGGACGGTAGTTCTCTTTACACGACGCGTAATAAGAATCGAAATGTAAAAGCCAGTTGTGCCCTCTAACCGTTTTCCATTTTTCTCCTCTCCGTTATACGTGAGAATTGCTTTGAAGTATCGCAGTGTAGTCGAGTGTAGATGGGCAAAACCCTTTGGCCACATTGAATATCCGTATTTTTTTCTAATCTCTCGTTTTTATTTCCGAAGACATTAAAATATTGATGTATTCCAAAATATTTTCATTCCAATTGACACATATTGACATTTCATGAATATTCAATTCATTCAATAAACAATTCACCCCTTCGATTTCTTTATATGCATTGATAAAAATCATCATAAAATTTTCAAAAGCTTTTACATTAATTCATTGAAGTTTTAAATCAATAATTTTCTAAATTCATAATTCAATATTGACCTCCTTCCCCCACTATTCCATTTTTCGTTTATACTTTCATATTTCAATTCAGCCTCACAACAATCAAAACAACATAATAATTCATTTACTTTTCATTCATTCTACTCTCCATCATATTTAAGTATACATCTTGCACGTACACTCCTTCTCTCACACACATACAACACACAACACATATATAAGATATCACATCGCATGACGTCTTGAGATTGAATTTAATAACTGGTGCTGCCAACGGGGTGCGCTATGATTCATATACATTATTGCTTGAACAAAAGTGTACAGAATGTGGAAGAGTAAGTGAGAGATGAAGTGATTGTGTGATGGAGTGAAAGGAGAACATAGAAAGTGCACAACTGCGCGTGCTCAAGGTATAAATCAGGATTTTGTTACGGTGAAAGAGTAAAACGCGACGACGGGGATGTTCCATCTCGTCCGATGTTTTCTGAACAACGTCGGTGTTCTCTACCAGAGGGTGACGGCCTCGTCCTCAGGTCAGACAATGTTACAGGAATTTTCCCAACATGATGCATATAAACAAATGTATAATAAGAATGTAGACACACATATAGATATATACAGACGTACACGTAGAATACAAGAACCATGTTGAGCTTATGATGTCAACAGTGATATTATCAGGGGCGGAATTTTTGTTCACGCAAATTGCATGACGTGAAATGGCTCGTGTGTGTCTTGCACGTCATGTTTTATTTTTTTGGATTAGGTTAATGAGAAAAAAAATGAAAGAAATAATAAGAAGTAGAATGGCTGATGTGATGAGATAGAAAATGTTTGAGAAATTAATTATTTTTTATATTTTAATATGACGAAGGAGAATTTGACATAAATTGTTGAACGTTTCGCATGAAGAATCCGTTGGACTGGTTTCATGAATGAATGGCGTCAATACAAATGGAATGAATTTATTCTGGGACGTAATGAAAATAAAAATGAGATATGAATATTTTTTGTGAACTGGGAATAAATGTTCTGATTAAAAATGAATAATTTCCCTTCTCACTCATCCACCGTAAAATTAAATTACCCACATTTGAATTAAAATTATGTACTTTTCCTTTATTCTAATCGTTTTTTTTTTGTTTTTAACTACAATATAAAGCATAAACCATGTGAGAGATGAATGAGAATTGCGCAGTAGAAATAATATTTGTATGTTCAGACGGCGTTACTGGACAAGTTGAGGGCGCTGGTTATACAGTGTCAGTGGAAACAGCTATATGTGGTCAGACACACCTGAGTATATAAATTAGTCAAGAAAAATATTCAACGCTTTCTCGGATTGTGATTTTGGCTTCCTTACATACGTATTCTTCGTTTCTGCTCTTATTCATTATTTCAACTATTATATACGAATATGAATTTATTTTTTTTACGCTTTAGTAAAGAATAAAGTCAATGTTCTTACAAGCCATCAGCTGTTATTCTTCCCCAATGACAATGAGCCCTCGACGCACGTAAGGCAATAAAGCTTCAAGCTTTACCCCGCGAGTGCTATTCTCTCAGGATCGTTAGCGTCGTTGGTTTTATTGTTACTTTTATTCAGGACGAGAGGGAAAAACCGATGGCAAAACAGAAAAAAAAAATAATGTGAAAAAATAAATGAGATGATGAATAAATAATTTACTTTGTGTATTATTGTAAATATTAAACATATGAAAACGAATGTAATTAATCTGCTATTGTTGAAAATAATAATTGAAACTTCTATTGAGGTATTCATTATTGTTATTGTTAATAATGTACACCGTTCAATTCTTTACGTTTAATAATTGTACCGTGCATTCCATACAGTCGTATCGGTTTACGTTTCATTATGATTCGTGCAATTATAATACTCCGATGTATGTTGGATATTCCGATAAAAAATAATTTCATAAAATTTCAATTCATAAATATTTAATTAGCGTATTATTATGAATGAAAGAGCATATTGAGATGCTCGTGAATGATTAATATCGTCATGACAGAATACAATGAGGAAATATACAGATTCGAATATTGAGCCTGTGGTGGTTTTACATTTTGCATACAGCAGCTCGTTTCATAGCCAACCAAATTTCCAAAATTATTACTCCGGAAAATCACGTTTACTTCTTGTTACAAAATTCATCAACAACAACCGTTAAATAATAGTCCAATGACGATATATTCATATATAATTGTGTCGGTATATAATGTGTACATAAATGCGACTTTACTGATGAATTTGGTGTGTTATTTAACGATAAAGTTGCAAAATTACGTGCGAATGGTTCTGAACTGTATTATACATAGATATAAATGTTATATACTGTGCATAGCGATTCATGATTGAAATTCTTGAAACTTACCGACGAGTTAATCGAATATTCAGCGGCACGTTCAGCAAGACCAAGTATTAAAGGCATATAAGCGTATGAATGAGAAAATTGAAAGTGAGTGAAAGAATTTTGAAGTGCTGCGCCTGGTGAATATGGTGGACAAAATGGCGATCGACTTAAATTTTGTTGTCATTGACTAATGCAAACAAAAAAAACAAATCATCGGATTATAATTACAAATCTATTTTTGAAATATGAAATTTATTTTTTTTTTTCACACTGAAACTGTTCAATTACAGCAGTAGACAAGTGAAAAAACGAAGATCAAAGAAGAGGAAAAAATCAAATGATGAAATAACAACGAAAAATATGAAATACGTTTGACGATTGAAAATTATCAATCAAATGTCTGTGTTCCAACGAGCAGAAAAGAGAACTAAATAAAGTAAGTGAAAGTGTTCAGACATGTTATATCTATGAAGAGACGAAGATAACCGATATAAAAGTATCTTCTTTCTGTGCACACACAGCTGGAAACATTTCTCAGGATATTCGCCCGCTTGTCTACGTCGTTACCGTGGCCTATTGAAGCGTAGATTTCCCGAAGATTTCCACGCCTCTATGCGGGCTTCAATCCCTATACTCATCATATATACGGGGTGGTAGCAAAGAGCGATGCTGATATCATTCGTGGAAGTGGAAAAAAGAAGGAATAATATTAAATGACAGGAAAGAAAAATAGTCGAGGAATGTTTTACGTCATAGAGGATTTTATTTAATCCTCTGTAACGTATCGTTCTTCGAGGACATTTCTAATTTTATATTCATTTTGTTGATGAATGTCTGTATTGTGGTTGTTGATGCCAATATGGGTTTGTGAATTAGTCGGAGCTTCAACTCTTTACCTCATCTAGAATTTCCTTTGGTGCAATAATCCGATCTCGCACAGTTTAACACCCAGCAGATATTCATTAATTGTATGAAACGAATTTAGTTCATGCGTAAATTACATAGGAAAATAATGAAGTGCATAGAGAACCGCAACAAAATGCAACCACATCATCCCAAACAAAATACGCAACGCTGTACACAAAGAAGAGTTATATCAAGTGGCACATAAATGTCACACCCTCACTCGTCTCTATACCTCGTTACGCTGTTGTGCGATTGTCGTAAATTTGCGATTTCACAGTGCCACGATGTGAACTCATTGCCACAAAGATACGCGTTTACGAGTAAATATAATATACCTAAAGTTACGGTTGAACTTGTTTTAACGATTGCTCGCACGCATTCGTGCGCGAGTCGTGTCTCAACTCGGAATTACTCACAGAGTAAATGTCAATAAATTCTTAACGATAACGAAAAAACAAGGAAAAAATAAAATAAAATGTATAGTCTAAGATAAAAATGCGGCTACTAATAGACATCGAGGAAATGATAAAAAATAAAAGTTAAATTAATTAATGGAGTACTATGAAACGGAAAAACAAAGGGAAAATAAAATTTATAAAGTTTTCTTCGAGCGCGAGTAATTACTTTTATATATACTTCACGCGCAACCTTTCCATCATGAACGCGTGACGTGTTATAACGCAGGTTACCCCCCGTCCTCACGTTTCTTGCTCGCAAGAAAAATACACACACATTGCACAATACAACATGGGTAGTGAAGAGAAAAAAATGATATATATAAAATAAGTAAGAAAAGAGACGGGATGAAGGGTGAAAAAAGACACTGTCGGCTTTTCCATCAAAAACCTGTAATAACTCCTGGTTATACTTGTCATTGAGTTTTCACGTGATGGCGACTGTAGTTGAGACATGGAGAAGGTAAAGAACAGAATGAGATGACGAAGGGATAAAGTTTGTCACATATATATAAATTTTCGTTACTTCGGAAAGTTCCTAGTTCACACATTTATTTTTGGAACTTTTACGATTGTTTTGTATTATGACACAGAGATCTATAATGTGATCAGTACTCACTTCAAAAGTGGAATTTATTGGATACTGATTGATCAATTGTTCAATGAAAATTGGGCAGAGACGTTTTTTAATATTTTATAATAACTGGGGGTAGTTTACTAGACATTGGTGAATTTTAGTCAATGAATTCTTAGGAGTTCGGAATTTATTTGTCGGACCACGTTCAGAATTATTTCCAGGAATCGTTCATAGAAGTAAAAAATTTTTCAAATGTCAAGGTTCATAAGGATCAGACAAATAATCAGGGTCCTTGATGAAAAAATTTCCTTGAGAACTACCCTGTGAACTAATCGCATCTTATCACGAAATGTCACCTAAATAATTTTTAGCTATTGAAACCGTAAAAATCACGATCGAAAAGTAAATTAGAACTTCATCATCCCACAGTCTCATCGTCCTTCAATTTCGTAGTTAATTTTTCCTATTCAATCGGAGTTTTCTTGACGAAAAATTTAATTTTGTCAAATGTGTGCGACATCATTGCTGAATATCAAAATAAAATGTTAATGACAATTAAAATCTACTTACAATACTCATAAACGTTTTTTTTTTACAATTAAAAAATAAATGCAAATGGCAAGAATCGGTTGGATTGCAATGAACAGAAGGAAAGCAAACGCTTCACACAATTTCACCAACATACAAATACAAATGGTGTAGTGTATTGAAAGACATATGTGTATCACACATACATACAAAATGAAACATCCGAAATTAAAAAACATAAAATAGAAATAAACAGCAAAGCTCCATTGTCTCTCGCACGGAATTCTCGCGATGAGAGTTAGTTTCACGTTTATATACATGAATGTGCATATGTCTATATGTACATATTGTTATATGTTGCCTATGTATACCTTTACCTATGTTCATTCGGCCATGGATTATATCGGACGCAACCCCATCGCTTTTAGACGTCAGCAACATCCGTTGCACGGACACAAGTGTAAAGGAAAAGAGACGAGGAAAAAAAAGCAACAGAGAAAACCATATGGAAGTTTGTTAGTCAACCCTTCGTCATTGTAAATGTATATACGTTGAATACATCATCAGTCATCGCGACTTCCAACTCGTGATATTCTATAATAAAATATCAAAACGATGTCGATCAACAAAGAAAAACAAATCGGAGGTGATGAATAATTCGACCTTTTTGGTGTTCAATTTTCTTTCTTACGTCTCATAAATTTATTCTAATTTATTTCTTAATTTTTCTTTTATTTTGATTAAATTCTGATTAGTTGTTAATCAATACATGAATTTATAAATATTTATTTGGATAATGAGTCATATCTGTTCGATATCGTGTGCAATTCCTTCATGCTTAGTTAACTTCAATTGAAATTCATTACGCAATATCGTATCTGAAGGTTGGATTGCTCTTGGAGATTATTGGATACTGGATGGTTCTATGATTATAAGCTCAGAGAGTATATGTATATGTGTGCGATGAGGTAGAGAGAAGGAGAAAATGGTGAGGGAGTAGATGAGATAGCGAATGATAAAGGCACGCGCGCGGACCCACGCGCAGCCAGAAGAGGAATAGAAAATGAATGTCAGAGGGAAACTGCCGGTTGGTCCTGAATAATTCCTCAATTAGAGAGGAATTACTATCGGCGTCTAGACCTCTCCAATGACGACGAAGAACGTGGGATTCCATTATGCTATATCCATTGGTTTGTCTTCGTTTTCTTTATCTTTGATATTTTTGCATGTTTTATCTTATTTTATTATGTAAAATATAGGTCGAATGGATTTTGATAAAGTTTTTGTTGTTTAATGACCATTGCACATGCAAAGTCTTCTGTTGACTTCAAACATTTCAACTCATACTGCGGTTTTATCATGAAATGGTTTTTACTCGTGAACTTTTTCCTCAAGTTGCTCTTGTTTTAAAGAAATATCGTTTGAGGGAACAGAAATTTCTCACGCGTGTGCGTTAATTAAATTATTCATTGCAATCGTGGTGTTATATGAGTAATGATTCAAATAAAAAAATATATATAATCAGCCCGTGAGAATTTGTTGAGAATTATGAAAGAGAAAAATATCTTTACCGTGGTTTTGAATATTTCATTTGAACTACCACCTACTGCGTAATTAAACATAGAAAAATCGAGTAATTATTTCGCGAAATGTTGAACTGAAGTGCGCATTTCTTCGAGAAATAATTTTCTAAATTAAAAAATGTTACGACTGAATTAATTCACGAGGGTCACATTCATATGAATTTAACTGTACACGGCCATGGGCTTTTACGAGTGTTCGGAATAAAATAAGAATTTAATGTGCAACATGTCAATCGTTAATCGTTACGAGTAACGAGTCCTCGAAAACGAATCCAACTCGTTTCCATCATTATGTCGTGACCTGAATGAATTGAGTGGAGAAAAAAATCCTACACCTCAATTCTATAATGTAGAAAGGAAAATAAAACGAAGCAGAAGTCGAAAAAAATCTCTTTAATATTTCTCAGTTCTTCATTAATTTCTCCAAATTTGTAATAATTAATTTGTTCATTTCACATTAAAGATGAACACTTTGCATATCAAATTAACTTTGTGAATATAAAAAACGTCATCAATACAAAATATTGCAACATTCATTCGACAATAATGAACCCAAAATACTTCGTAACCCTCCACCAAATAATTTTGCATAATCAAAAACATCAAATTTCATGCGTCACTTATTTTTATAGTGAAGAAAACAAAAAAATGCAAAAACAATGAAGATGAAACTGTGTGTGTCGCGAATAACAGTGGGATTCGAAGCATGACAAGCGATTATCAGGCAATTTTTATTCACCAATAGTCTCATAACGAGTACAATGAATACAGAAGGATGAAATAACCAATTTCATGGTAGTACGTATATATTTTATGCATTGCCAATAATAAAATAGGTGTACCTATACCTAAACACACATGTAACGTGTAATAGAAGCAAACGAGAAAGGAGAGTATACGGCTTTCGTGTTCACAGGTAATTTTCATTCGTTGTCACCATTATATATACCTATATATACCTATAAATGCACATATATATGAATTGGCATTGCAATCCGTCGGGAAAATACGAGGCGACGCGCGTTCGTGCGTTTGGCCAATTATTCGTAGATTAATAGGAGCAGTGCGCGGTGTCTGCGCGATTGCGATTGACCATAAACGCCGACTATTTGCTTCTGTGCATATATAGAACATACTCCCACCTTTTGCTCAATGCCGTCCCATTAATTTTCGTAGTATTATTACGAGCGATTGAAACGCGCACACTATTCCAATTCAAGTGAGCGTACATATGCATTATAGACACGACTCGGTACGTTTGATTATATATTTCATACTTTGAGTATTATGATCCGTGGCAGGGTGCAGCAATACCATTTCACTCTCCATGCAAATAAAATTTGTGTTGTATAATTTTGTGACGACAATTTTTCTTTTTTTTTTTTTTTTGTGAAAGAATTTTTTTTATTGTAATTGAAAACAATTGAGGAATAAGACACAAATATTTTCCGTGACATTTTCGTAATTTGATGAAGCACTGCTGAACAATTTAAAAGTAAAAATTGTCTCTCTGTAGTTTTGTCAAGAATTCACAGAAATCATCGTCTCCAACAAGTCTAGACTGGTATTTTCATTGAATTCACGTTCACATAAGTAACGTGAACTAAAACGTATGTACAACTCGAGAAATAGAATTCAACAGTTAAGTACATTAAAATACCTGAGAATCTACCGACTATAAAAATATCCAAGGTATTTGTTCACTAAAACATAATGAACTTCGTTCCTGCACAATAATTACTTACCCACTATATTATAAACCAGGATGTACTAAAATTCTTTCGCATGAATAATTTATGTATTTAGATATTCAATATATGAATTTTGGTCTTGAACAATTAATGAGTAGATAAATACATAGCTTGATGCAATATGGATTTTAATGAAGCAGAGATTATCCCTAAAATCCTTTGTGGATAGATCTGAAGAGGTGGGTTAAACAAGGTTAATTATAAAATGGCGCATAACATATATTGTGGATATATATTATATAGAAAGGTAAACACATATGTGTTTACATGTATGGTGGAGATGGTGTGGTCAATGTATATATGTAAATTCGAGCATATTTGCCCTGGTGCGAGGTCCATGGTATATTCACACACGTTGTATAGGGGGTTATGAACGTCAAGATAGGCAGGAAAGTGTAGCGGGTGTGCTAGGACGGACGATGTGGCGGTGTTGCAAGTACATGGCCTACGTCTAACCGACATTAGGAAGGATGGGTGTGCGATCACGTACGCGGTCACACACTCGCCAACACCAACTTCATCTGGCAAGCGCGACTATCCCTACCGCCCACCTCTCTTCTCATACATTTAGCTTTGTTGTGTATATATGCGCAGTGCATTTTGCTTCTATTCTCTCTGTGTCCCATCTCATTCTCTCCACTGCTATGTTTCCCCAGTGGCATCTATACAGACAGAGGGAATGAGAGAAAGCGAGAAAACACCCGAGATAAAGACAACAATAGACAACGTTAACATTACTGTGAATACTCTATGTGCATGCATATACTCGCGTAAGTTTACACGCACATTGTGTAATACTGTACATTTGCACAGTCGCCACGCCCTCTAAATGCAAATAACAAAAAGTCACGGGTGTATTCTGATGGTGCACAGTGCAGGGTAATGAAACAGATTAATCAAGGTGATAGAGGGAGGATGGGGATGAAAAGGTAGAATGAGAGGAATGAGGGTGGATTAAAAATGAAAAATATGTATGGGATGGTATTGGATGGGGTGAACTTTTTTCAGGGAATTCAAATTATTTTCTTTTTTGGGGGGGGGGGGGGGGATGTAAATTTATTTGTTTGAGTCATTTTATAATGGAGGAATTTACCTTGGGATCAATGTGGAGAATTTTTTAGAATTTCTTATTGGAACTGAGGTTGGATATTTGCGGACAGAAATGTGGTGACACGACAAGAACAAGTTTTGTTTTTTTTATTCCTCGAAAAAAAATTATGGTAGATATTTTTCCATATAGTTCAAGTTCGGAACTGGAGTATGAAAATTTCAGTCCATATGCTGAATAAATTTTTGTATTTTATTCGTAAATAATATGAAGTACGGATAGAAGATGAATTTGTGTTTTGTTCGGTTTTCTTTTGATATGTATTGAATGTAATTTTCTAGATAAAAAAATTTCTGTGATGTATTCAGATAACTTGTTGATAATAATTACGTATTAGTGTATACTTTGAGTGAGTACAGCGTCAGGCAAAGCGGTATATACTCGCATACATATATAAATACGAATAGAGAAGAAGGAGAGTGAATTGTGAATTTCCCAAGTGACTGGTAGAAAGGGGAATGTGCAATGAATTTACGGCGAAAGTTATTCATTTCGTACTGATTAATTATTCCTTATGGTGCATACACAGAGTATCATGGGAATTGTCACTGTACACTCGGGGTGATTTTCATATACGATATTTTATTTTTACTGTGGGAACTTTAATTCCAAAATATATCACAAGAAAAATATATTTTACATGCAATAATATTCCTCGATTCAAATCTCTCATAAAATTTATGCGCATCATAAAATGTAAATTAATTTGTAGATTTAACAAAGAACTTTTCTGTTTATGAATATCTTCAATCGAAATAAAATCGAACTATTAAATGAAAAATGATGCGACTCAATTATTTATTCATCTTGTATTGATGTTTCGGCTAACAGAGAAACCGAACAAAATTTTATGTTCAATTAATGATCGAAATGGAACAATAGAAAGGTACAATAAATTTTCATATATACATTTGAGTAATAGGAATTCGTTCCTCATATTCCTCATATGATTCTCATGTATCTCATGGAATATTCAGTAGATCATGTAACAGCTCAATGAATATGATATCACTAAATGGAGATGAACACTGGTGAATTTACAATATTTACACATAAAAGATAAACCGAATGAGAGAATAATCAATGTCATTTGTGTTTTTATTTATTTCCTCCTCAATTCCATTCATGTTCCAACATTTGTAATAACACAATGGATATGACTCAGTGGATGAATAAACTCTCATTAGTTGTGATCATTAATTTATTTCATACCCATAAATAACACATCCACATAATATAATATCATACGTGAGTAAATATGTGCAATGAAATATAGCACCATACAGCAATATGATGAGATTATATACCAGTAGATGATATAACACAGCAAAAGAGTGAGGAGAGTGAAACTAAGGGGGAATAGACGAACCATCCGCGCAATGTGATAGGGGTGATGTTAGTAGTGAGACGATAGGGAGAGTCTAGGGAATAGCCACGTTGGAGATGAGACATTGCTCAGGCATGAGTTGAATATTTAAGACGATGAGAAAAAATAATAAGAAAAAAAAAAGACGAAAAAGGAAGAAATGTAAGGGAAAAAAATGTCAGGAGATTTTTCGCCAATATTTTCAACCTCGAACAGCGAGACTTCTCCATCCTCACCACTGTACTATTTTCTCGTCGCACTCTCACTCTTTCTCTTTTTCCGTCTCACACTTCGTCTTACTCGCTTAGCTTTTATACGCGAAGCAGCTCTGCGACCATATATCTTCCCAGGCGACTCGTCGGTAGCCACATTGGCTCGGTGCTTTTGCAAAATTAATCGCTGGATGAAGTCCTTGCAACCTTGATAAGGTCATACATTTTCTCTCTTCTTCATTGTGCTCCATCACGTAGTTTATTTTTTAATGAATCAAATATTCCTTTAATTAACTCATGTTGATCAGGGGAAATAGAAAGGAACTTTGTAATGGTGTGTTCTATCATGTAAATTCGTCATTGATCGCTCGTATTGATGGTTGTTTATTGAATTCGGAATATTCATATCGGAAAGCTTCCAGAATGAGAACTAACTTGTAAGTTGTGATGAGTTTTGATAAATTGAAAGTCTGGAGAATTTGTTGCAAGTCCAACTGACGTCTTTCATGCAAACAATTTTCTATATTGCGAAAAGTACTTGACGCTGGATTTTTAATGAGTAAATAAATGAGAACTTGATGAAGTTTTCTTGTAAATAAGTTGATAGTTTTGAAGAATACTTTTCAGATATTGAAATACACTTTCAACCCTTCGTCTGATAATAGAAGTCCTTCAACATTATTCAACAGTATTTTAGAATATAATTCTATGTGACGATAAAGTAATCTACATCCACGTGAGGAAACTCAATTTAAAATTAATCTAAAGTGAAGACTGTAGCAACATGATAGCTGGTGAAGGGTGCACAACATTGATTGATTGGTCCTGAAAACAAAGCGTTCATTTCAGTATTGTCGATGATATAAATCAAATTATGTGAACATATCATGAAACTCAAAAGACAAAAAAGCTCTGAGATATTTTTTATCCTCGCGTACTTTAATTTTTCCATGCACATTCTGGAATTTATTTTTTATCTGCAAGTTGTTTCATTCACGCTCAATAATTTCTAGAATAAACTAAAGAAAGTGGATGAGGGTGAAGAATATTTCATTCAGTGAAGTCGTCGCCATGGAAGGAAATTTGAATAACCCACCTTTCAATAAAGGAAAAATTTAATGAAATCAATCGAATTCAATTAGACGAACATACAGTGTAAGGATTCACTTGGTTTCCTTCGGATTCGTGGAGTAAAATGCAGATGGTGATGGTGCATACATATA
This sequence comes from Meteorus sp. PSUC_FEM 10030008, assembly GCA_018881525.1. NCBI lineage: Eukaryota > Metazoa > Arthropoda > Insecta > Hymenoptera > Braconidae > Meteorus > Meteorus sp. PSUC_FEM 10030008. Next base: position 21,402 of record JABMBR010004545.1, read on the forward strand.
AAGTCTTAACTGGTACCATACACTCCGGTATCCAACTATAAAAACGGCAAAAGTGAGGGTGAGAGTAAGAGAAAGATGATGAGAGTAGAGAGAAACGATGAATGAAGACGCGGGTTATATAGAAATTGAACTCGACGCAGGATATCCTGACTCTTCTTCAATATTTTTGTCGGACGTGACGTCATGCCAGTGTGAAAGCAAAGTTTCTCACCCTATGAAAACTGGTGTCGTTGACATTGACATGAAATTCAATTGCGTTGAAAGGCCGAATGAATTTCGACTTTTCTTATATTCATACAGAATATCAATGGAATATCAAATCGTTCCTACATTTCAGATGCATCAACACTGCGAAATTACATTTTTGATTTATTAATTCAAATAGTTCAAAATTATTCGATGATTAATTGTATATTATGAAATTGAACTCATATTGCCAACCAATTTTATAATGATAGACAGTCCGATACACTGAAATTCCCAATTACTTAACCTCATAGTCCAATAAATTTTGAATTGAACTTCATGTTAATATTGAGTAATGTTAAATAATTATATGAGATATTCAGATCAAATATATTCAGATCAAATATATTCAACAAACACACAGGATATTTCCAATAAATGAATATATATTCGTCGGTCTTTCAGTATTGAATCAATTTGTTATGTCCACGTTATCAAATACTAATAATCTCCGTCCTTATTCCATGAACAGTTTATTTCCATTCAGAATGTTTTATCACATTTTTACACCGAATAAAAACTGTAATCGTGACTTGGTAAATATTAAATTGCGACGTACTGTTAATGTTGCATTGGAAACAACAAAAAAGAAATAAATAGGAACGGGATAGAAAAAGAGAAAAATCCATGGGAGCTTCAGAATAAATCAGGATAAAAGCAATAGAAAACGTCAGTGGATACAGCAAACGAGAATTAAAGCGATTGTGACGACCAAGCTGTGAAATAAACATTGCTCGAAGTGGTCGACAAAACAACAGTACAAAGACATAAAAAAAGACGTATCAACGACATTGCTACTGTGATTTTTTCATGACAGGTCAGAGGACCTGATGAGAAGAAACAAGATGAGACAACACACCACAAAATTGCGCATTAAGACATGGGCCAAGATTACAATAATTATTTATTATTCAGTTGCAATCAAGTTGTAAAGTCAACAGTCCTCGAAAATATTTTTCTGTTCATTACTCAACTTTGAATTGAATTTGAATCAGTGGAGACTATCCGAAATCACAGAGATCAATCATTTCATTGACACTTTTTCGAATATGAAATTAATATTCATTGAAAACCTTATGAACGTACATAGTTGTTGAGAAGTTCATTCGGAAATTATTGAACTCACTCAATAATCATTGCCGATCACTATCATACCACGCAATAACAACAATCTTATTTATGCATTGAATGCAATATAAAACCATACGAAAGTGTACAACTATATCGCGTGTTAATTGTTCCACACGTATCTATACGTAACATCGTCGCGTGCATTTCATTTATTTTCTCTAATACATGGTCACAATATATTACATATCCTGTCGTAACCCTGTATGTTCGTTTTTTTTTCCACCCTCTAGCGTGTCACGCACTCCAGGGACTCCAAAGTCAGACATAAATTTTTTAACTCGTCGGTTGCTCTTTTTTTATTCTCATACGTTCATTCCTTTCTTTTTTCCATCCCTCTTTTATGCATTCATATACATATATATGTGTACATACATTTATATATATTCAGTTGAGAAAACGTGACGAAAATAATTTAGGTAAATGATAAAATTTTATTATCTAATGGCCAGTGGTATTTTGGGTTCATGTATTCTCCTTCATTCCATTTATTTTTCTTTTTCCCTTCTTCATCCTCCCACTCTCACAACAAAATATTGAATTAGTGAGTTAGTGTTTAATTAAATTCGTGTAAGTGGCTTTTTATTTTTTAATTGTTACTTATAGTCAATAATTTTTTTTTTCTGCCTTTTTGCGCTGTGGTTTTCGTCGTAAATTTTTTTCACCATATCACTATATAGATATTCGTTTTCTCTTTAGTATATATAGGTGTGTTGTATTTATTTCTTTACTCTGTTGTTTATTTGCTTTCTTTTTTTTCTGTAAGCTTTTATTGCCCCAATAAATCTTGTGAGCTTTTCCACCATCCCTTTCTCACTGTTTCTGTGCTTTTCTCTTTCTCGCACTCACTCAAAGCTTCCACTGTGCTACATGTATAACTGGTCCAGTTGCCCTCAATGTTCCACCGCAGTTTCTTGCTCATACCCTTTCTAAATAATCTCTCGGCGTATGGTCTGTGCCGATCCATTCGTGACATCTCACTCTGCACTAAATCCTCAAGCTATAACAGTCAAATTCCAGATATAATTATTTTTAATTTATTTATT